>ML540762.1:58286-77164 GCA_005239535.1 Nicotiana rustica | reverse complement strand
GGGTATTACACCAGACACCAGCAAAACATCAAAAACACCAGATTTTTCCACTTTTAACACTCCGTTAGCTACCCGAAACTCACCCGAGCCTTCGGGGCTCAAAACCAAAAACACACACGACTCCCAAAACATCCTACAGGCTTGTTCAAGCTTCTTAAATCATCAAAATATCATCAAATTCAAGGAATTAAGCCTTACAACTCATAGAATTTTCTTAAAACTTCATAAAGCTTAACTTTTCCAATTTTGATCCGAAACACGTCATTTCAAGTCCGTTTTACACCAAATTTCATAGATAAGTCACATAACATGTATTAAACCTGCTCCGGGCTCCTGAACCATAATACGGGCCCGGTAACACGGCTTTCACATCAAAGTTCATTTTCAAAAAAAACCTTTATTATTTTCAGAAAACAATTTTTTTTAAAAATCATTTCTCGGGCTTGGGACCTCGGAATTCGATTCTGGGCATACGCCCAAGTCCCATATTTTTCTATGGACCCTCTGGGACCGTCAAATCACGGGTCCGGGTCCGTTTACCAAAAATGTTGACCAAAGTCAACTTTATTCATTTAATTATCATAAAATTCCATTTTCATCAAACTTCAAGATAAAGACTTCCCGGCTACACGCCCGGGCTGCACACGCATATCGAGGTGAGATTAACGGAGGCTTTCGGGGCCTCGAAACACAGATTTAGCTAGAATTACTTAGGATGACCTTTTGGGTCATCACACTCACCCAGATGAAGCGGCTCATCCAACCTCGATCCTTGTCTTCGTCATTACTAGCAAAGAAAAACTTGGTCGTTCGGCGTTGAAGTTTGATCAAACCTCGAAAAAGTTGGGGTTGATATAATCGGATGAGGTGGTTAGGTTAAACTCAAGCCCGGCCTTTTCAACCAAGAACCTCATCATTATTACTATACGCCAAAAGTGCGGATGAATCTGGCCAAGGGTGACTTGATATCTTCGGCAGACTTCAAGCACGAGCGGATCGAGGAGACCCAACGTAAAGGGGTACGTGTACACACCTAGGAACCCCTCTACGTAGGTTGTGATGTCCTCCTCACGAGAAGGTGATTTCAACACGACCTTATCTTCCCATCTACACTCTCTTCTCACAGCATCGAGGTATTTATCCGCAATTGAGCTTATGTATCTCGATGCATGCTCACAACGGTCGAGGACGTCGGGAGGGTTCTCGACTATAAAGTCATTTTTTAAGGAACAATTTCTCGGTACGATCTTGTGAAGCGCCGGCGGTTTACCACCGGACGGATGGAAGTAGAAGAGGAGGTTCCTTCTTTTTGTGGAACGGACTTGGAAGTTTTCGCCATCAATTTTTAGAAGAAGAAGGAAGAAATGGGTAAATCGTGGAGGTTTCAAATCTGATACGGCGGAGGGATTGGTGGCGAAAAGGGGACTTAGGGAGGAAAATAGGTGTTGCAAAGTGAAAGTTCTTCGTGAGAAATGCAAACGAGTATATGTAGAGAGTCGGCGACTGTTCATTGACGTTGATGGTCGACCGGCTCTAACGTGCACTTAATGATTTTGGGGAAGAGAACCGACGGGACGCTTCGGTCATTTCAACGCTTACGTCATGGGAATGATGTCACCATCGAGGACTTCGAAAATTCAAAAATTCAAATCGTTTCTTGTCACTCCATTCTAAGAAACGCGGGGACTATCTGTATACGGACGAAATCGAAGAGCCCAATTTCGAGGATCTAACTGCTACCTCAAGATCGAGTTCGGGCAACTCGAAGTGGGGGTCGAGGCTGGCTAGAAAGTGCATACCTCGATGGAACGAATCGAAGGCCTGGCACGGTCTACCTCGAGATAATACAATTTCGATGGTACTCAAGAAAGAGCGAGAATTTCTCAAAGGCACGAAGATTAGGGCGTAAATTGTGGGATAAGATTTGTACGAATTAGTACGAATCCTTACTAGGTTGTTATACAGTTGTACCAATAGAATCGTTTACCATAAATAGAAATGTACTATAAGGGTTTTCCCCTCCTATATAAAGGGGACCCCAATTATTTGTAAAAATCATCTCACTACTGGCATAAGAATATTCTATCTTACTTTTCTCGTTTACTGTTCTCCAGAATTGTTATTCAGTTTTATAGATCTTACTTTATTTTTCTTGCTTTATTATCCTTAACCCACCTCGAGGCCCCCGAGAATATCGAGCTCATGGTCCCTATTGTTCTAGCAACACTTTTTTAGTTCATCAATTCTTCTCACTTATATTTAATATTACTTGTTTATTCACTAGTATTGGAATAGATCACGTATTTTTTAAACCACAAATCAAATTTAATTGTTACTCATATTTTTCGAGGTAAACAGAATGGCTATTCTAGTCGTTAACTATACCTTTCTTTGATACATACACAAAAGTTGTTCTTTAATTTTCCTATGAAATGTTTCTTATCTGTTGATAAATCTGAAGCTTGTGCCATTGTCTTTTACAGATTGAATCTTAGTTCTCCACCAATGAGTTGCAGCTCTCCAACATTATGGTAAGTATCATAGCCCAAGCTCATGACACGTATTTTCTTCTTTGGCTGAATAGACCTCGTTGATTTATCCCTTAGGCTAGTCATCATCGAGCCTAAAAGCACTTGTACTATATGAACATGTGTTATGTCTTATAAAGCTCTTTACTTTTAACCTCTCATTCCGATGTAGGATTGCCCTAAGGTGCCATGTGTACTCCTTCAAAAGCTTGCCAACCTAGAAACTTGTCAGTCCATCTCTTTGACTCGCAATTATCGACCCACCCTCCGTCGTGGGTGTCACGGTAAGAGTACCTAATACCAGTTAAGTACTAGCAAAATGAAGAAGACTATATGAGAGGCAAATCCAGGATTTAGAGGATGCGGGTGCCACTCATGTATATCGTATATCTACCTCTAGCCACAACGGCCAAATAAAAAGGGTGGGTCGATTCGATTAGGATTTTGTTACTCCGATTACATGATTAAGCCTTTCACTCACATACATAAAAGAATATGTTCGATTTTGTCTAGTTACCTTTTTTTTCAAGCTTAAATTTAAATTATATTATGAAAGAAATGGCAAAAATAATAATAATAATAATAATAATAATAATAAAATAATAATAATAATAATAATAATAATAATTTGAAAGAGCACCTTCAATTATAAAATTACTTGAAAAATTGCTCAACTTCTACAGATTGTTTGTTTTACTAAAATTAATTCGGGGAAAAAGGAAGATTAATGTGAAGATATTATTTTAAGAAAGGAGAAGCAGAAACAAAAACAAAAAATAATACGAAGAATAACAAGAAAGAGGAGATATAGCAAATAAAAGGACGAAAAACATTGGTGAGGCTTAGAACTCAATGGAGAAAAAAAGGAATAAACAACAATACGAACAAGGAAAATGAAAAGCAACAGCAGCAACCCAGAGCATTAATAGTGTCCACAGAGATTCGAACTTGAGTTCTTTAGGAATCAAAAGACTTCAAAGCCTTTGTGATTTGGCTCTTGCAACACTTTAATGGCAATCAAAACTATGTTACTTCATTCTTCTGGCTACTGTATAACATAGGAAAAGATTTTCCCAACTGAAAAAAAAAAACATTGCAACTAACAAGTTTAGCAGAACAATCAATCACAGAACTTATCATTAAGAGCTGGTTTTAGTCTGCATATATACAAAGTTAACATATCTCAATCGACTTACTCAGAGACATTAGCGTTTTGAATAGTCATTTATTCATCAGAAGGGCTAAAATGAACATTGACCCCACTTAACTGATTAAATCAACTTTTTGATTACAAGTTTCTCTATAAATTGAAGGGTCTGCAATGCATTGCTGTCCAAGAAACCAAATAGACCTGAAAATGAAGCATTTACTAGGTTGTGCTATTTCAATGGAAAAGCATAAAGCTAATATAGCCATGCTCCTCACACAAATGATTTTCTCAGGCATGGCTTTGTTTTCTAAAGCGGCAATATCTGAAGGGATGAACCCTTATGTATTTGTTACTTATCGTCAAGCATTTGCTGTCCTCGCGTTGGCCCCACTCGCTGCCTTCTTCGAGAGGTTAATTTGTCCCACAGTTTGTTTTCATTTCATATTTGAGAGCTTAATTATTGAGTTATAACAACTATTATATGTTCATCTTTTTCAATTAAATAGAAAGATTGTGGTTCCTTTATCCTACAACATCCTGTTGAAGATCTTACTGATGTCATTTCTTAGGTAAGTTCACTATTAAATATTCAAGTTCTTGATCTTGAACTGTTTTTGGTGAATTTCTTTAGCCTAACTTGACTAATTTTGTGACAATTTCAGCACTCTCAGTTTGAATCTCTACTATTTCTCTATACACTATACAACAGCAACCTTTGCAGCAGCCACCACTAATATAATCCCATCTATAACTTTTGTTATGGCAGTTATCCTAAGGTAGGTACACTTCGAAACTACCTAAGAAGCCTTAATTATATATAAAAGGAACCATATGTAGCTAATATTCTCTGTTTGTTTTGAATCAAATATATAGGGTGGAGACTCTATCAATAAAGCAGTCACATGGAATGGCAAAAGTCTTGGGTTCTTCAATTTGTGTTTCAGGAGCTTTGGTGTTTGCCTTAGTTAAAGGACCACATTTAAACTTCATGAACTGGTCTATGGGAAACAAAAAGGGAAATCATAGCTCAAATTTTCATTTTACTTTGAAGGAAGAATGGATAAAAGGTTCACTAGTCATGCTTTTAGCTAACATAACATGGTCTCTGTGGCTCATTTTACAGGTAATTCTTCAGCCTTAAGTTTAAGTTTAAATTGAAAATTTTGGAAAAAGAATTACAAATATGTTCTTTAATTGACACATATTGCTTCTCTTAGGTCCCTATTATAAAACAATATTCGGCAAAGCTACGTCTTGCCACCCTATACTGCTTGTTTAGCTGCATACAATCATCAGTTTGGGCAATGGCAATGGAAAGGAACATATCAGCATGGAAGCTCAAATGGGACATCAATCTTTTAGCAGTGGCTTACTGTGTATGTTTACGCTATCAAATCACCTAGAAAATAAATACAAGTAACCGTTCAAACATGGAAAATAAAAAAGTGACCTGCTCCAACGAGTTAAAACACTACAGTTTATAATTCATTCAGCGAAAAATATTGCAGGGTGTGATTGTTACAGGCATAACATACTGGTTACAGCTTTGGGCAGTAGAGAAGAAAGGACCAGTATTCACAGCCATGTTCACTCCATTATCACTTATCATAACTGCTATAGTGTCAGCATTTTTGTGGAACGAGACACTTTATATGGGAAGGTCTATAATCATATATTATCCTTCTAATTTCAACTTAAATTAATCAACCTTTTAATTTTCTCAATATACTTAAACTTCAAAAGCTTAATTTTCTGTACTTTTTATTGGCAGTGTTTGTGGAGGAATATTGCTGGTTGGTGGGCTCTACTTGGTCCTATGGGGAAAGAATAGAGAAGCAGAGAGGGAAGTAAATAAGGATCAAATATTGGAAACCAAGGATGGAACCACAGTTGAATGCATTACATCAGTAATTTGATAGGACAGTATTAGGTTTTTGCACTTATTTTCCTAAAACAATGTCCACTAAGAATCATGGACCGTCTAATATTACCTAGCAAATAGATTTGGTACTTATACAAAGTTTCAGTGATCTCCACTCTCCAGTCTCATCATGATCAACTTAAAAGAAAAAACATAAAATTGAAGATCATAGAAACCACTTTGTCATCAATGAATTCTAATACTCTTCCAGTTTATGTGAACCTATTTCCTTTTTAGTTTGTTCCAAAGAATGACCTCTTTTTAAATTTGGTAACAATTTAGCTTAAAGTTACAATTCTACCCTTAATGAGAAGTTTTTATAACCACACAAATACTCCGGGGTCCTTTTTGACTTGTTGAGGACCACAAATACCAAAAGTCTTAAATTTCGTACTCACTCAAACAGGTTCACATAAATTAAAACGGAGAAAGTAGAGTTTAACTTATATACACTGATAGTGTGAAAGGATCATTAATATACTATTAGGTCAATAAAAAGTAACTAGTTTATAAGTTTTAAGTACTTGTCCATTGAAATCTGAAGAATAAGGTAAGTGACATATTATAACAAATAAAATCATCTTGATAGTGTAATTTTTTTTTCACCCTATTAGTATATAAATAAGTTAAATCTTCCGGCCGGAGAAAAAAACAAAGAACGGTCATTCTCAAGAGTAATACTCCCACCATAGGAATGAAAGCAGATACAAGACTAAAAAAATTCCAATAAAATTGCCTCTACACAGAAATTGAAGAACCTTATGCACATATATATAGACGAGCTAATTGGTGTTTCAACTAATCGAAGGAGAGTATAGTAAGAATGCGTCTCAAATAATACAGGGAGGAGAGGAGCATGAGCTGACAATCAAGAATAAATAAAGAATCTAAAGTATCATAACTTTATAAATCCAGCTTATTGGTATTCCTTGACTGCACTTTAGCGGGTCGTTTGGTACGAGGTATAAGAAGATATAGTGGTGGTATAAAAATTTAATGTCACCTTAATACTTCGTTTGGTTAGCAAATCAGGTGTAAGTTATCCCAGGATTAAAATTAACACCGGGATAACTTATACCTTATAGATTGTGGGTAATTAGCACCGGTATTCTTCTTACTACAATTTATGCAATTGTCATATTTAATACAACATACCAATCAATGGATAAAAAACAATCTCATTATAACTAATCTCAGCATAACTTATTCCGGCATAACTTATACCAGTATAATGTATCCCGGCATAAGCCGTATTCAAACCAAGTGATCCATAGAAGTATCTTTCTTTTGAAATTAGGTAACTTATAATTGAGGTAATTTTACGAATGGTCACTCAATTTTTATTTTAAGTCACTAAACTATTTTTGGTAACAAAAAAATTAATCTACTTTGCATAAATATTACAAAAATTTATTGTTTTATTTTAAACAAAAAATCACTATGATTTTGCATAAGTAACCAAAAAGCCATTCAACCTAATAAGTATAATATAACATGCCTTTTTTTGTTTTCTTATAATGACCTTATGTGATACTTAGCAAGTTGATTGACTTTTTGGTTAAAAAAATAATTGAGTGATTTTTGTGATACTTAAATTCAATTGAGTATTTTTTTCACTACAACAATTAATTTAGTACAGTAATTATAAGTTGACTATCAAGTTAACACCTTATAATTAAGAGAAAATTTCACATTAGAGCAATTGGGCTCCCCGTTTTTCAATTTTATAGCCTACATTTCAATATACAACCAACTAGCTCAAAAATAATATGCTAAAATTCAACATCCAATTTCAATAGGTTCTCAAAATAGTTATTTAATTTTTAAAAAAGATTCCTCAAGCATTTAAGTTAATATTCGAATCAGTAAGTATGGCTCAAATATTAGTTCAACAAACCAAATCCATTTGGTGGTGAAAATTAGATTTTTAACAAGCTTAAATATGTGGGTTTTAAATTCCGAACTTGATTTTGTGATAAATTTGGAGTGAGTGTTATTTAGACTTGTTAGAATAGTATGAGGATGTTGTATATAAAATTTGAAGTCATTTAATGGAGATTTTGACTGGTTTTGAACAAGAATTTCAACTGAAAATCGTGGAAGAAGTTCGTCTATAGACGCTTGTATAAATGTGTATAAAAGTGTATAATAATGTATAAGGTGTGTTTCTACACTCGTATACACTAATACAAGATTATACATAATTATACAAAAAACTGACTCGTCCTCTTCCTTACGTCTTTTCTGAAATTTAACTCAAATCTTGCTCAAATCTACTCCAAATCATTTCAAATTTAAATTTGAACTCCTTTTGATATTTTCAATCAATTAGAACAATACTCAATCCAAACAACTAACAAACTCAAAAAAAACTCATTTTCAAAAGCGAAGCTTTGAATGGTCTTCAATGGTGGATTTTTACTCTTCAATTTTCATACATTGCAACCAGGTGACATAAGAGGAGAAACAGACAATATACGGCCCCTTGAAGCATGTGTAGAAGATGTGAGAAGAAGAGAGAGTGAAAGCAATGGTTGTGAGAACACAGATTTTAACTCCATAACTTTTAGAAGCAATGGTTGTAAGAACACAGATTTTTAATTTTCTAGTATTTTCAAAATATGTACAATGTGGGCTAGGTCTGATAAAATTTAAAAATATGAGCCATTTTTTATTATGGTATGAAATCATGTATATTTTCTTGTAATACTTTCTATAATTAAAGCAAAAAAGAGAAAATGATGGAAAGTATGCTGCATTAATTCTCTCTGCCGATATAATCAATCTCCTTGCCTGTCCAGAAATGACTCCAGTCTCCACTTATTATGATTAGAAAGCTTCATCCTCGCTAGATTACTTATCTGAAAGCAGTTTCTGAGCACATAACAAGTTGTTGTTTAGAATACTTATAATAATGTATTTTCATGTGTCCAGAAATGACTCCACTTATTACGTTAATCACTCTTTCATATGTGTTTTTATTAGCTGTATATAACAATTTGTTTAGAATACTTATAATGTTTTTTCCTATATGTTAATTTTAGTCCAAGAAAGTTAAGAAATGGATGTACCATCCATAGGTAGTTGCGGTGCCACATGCGCTCAAGGGGTGTCTCCCCTTCATCACAAAATTATATTGTTTAGTTCGGTAATTTTAAAAGAAATATGATATATACTATTATATGATTAAATTTCTTGATTTCTTGGTGAGTTTATTTTTTTATATTTGAATACCCCTTAATGAAAATTCTGGCTCCGCCACTGACCTTTAAGCATAAGTGCGCGTTTGGACATATGAATCGTATAATTTTGAAAAAGGTGAAATTTTTCTTCAAGTGAAAATGATAGTTGAAAATAAAATTATATTTGGACATGTATACAACTTTGGGTTGTTTTTAAAAAATTTGTGAGTGATCTAAAGGTAAAATTTGAAAAATAGCTTTTTGGAGTTTTTCAAATTTTTCAAAAAATTTCGAAATTCATCTTGATTTTTCAAACATTGATTTCGAAATAAAGTAAAAAAATTTGGAAAAAGGTGAAAAACTTTGAGCCCTTTGGCCATGAAATTTTTTTCTTTTTTCAAAATGAGTATTTGGCCATAAAATTTTCAATTTTTACTTCAATATGAACTTTGGAGTTTTTCAAAAATATTGAAAAAAACTCCAAAAAAGTTGTTTTTTAAAATTTTCACTCAGATTTCTCACAAAAATTCAATAACAACCCAAAATTATATTCATATCCAAACACAATTCTAATTTTCAAATATCATTTTCACTTGAAAAATATTTCACTTTTCTGAAATTTTTACAATTCTTATGTCCAAATGCCCACTTTGTGTCGTCAAACGGGCCCTAAATCTATTATTTCGCCATTGGTTTGGAGAGTACAATATGCTGCTAACTAATCCCAATGCGTATAAATAATAGAGCAAGTCACATATTTGACAGGTCGGTCAAAAATAATTATATCTGCTTGCTAATATATAAAAAATTATACTGATTATGTATAAAATATATATATATTTTCTATATTATACATTAATATACAATATACATTTTACTGGCTATTATTTTTTAGAGTGGTTATACTATATGATTTTTCCTAAATAAAAAAAATGTCATCGTATAACAATCTATGAAGAAAATTGGTATAAAAAACCCCTAATTTTAGATATTGGCAACCCATAGTCCAACATTGTATAACAATAATTGGCATTAAAAAAAAGCAATTCATGCAAAATACACATTGAGTTTAAAATAGTTATCCTTTCCTACTCATTTGAAAATTACTTACAATATATATCTATCCAATTAACTAATTACCCCTACCTACCCACCCATTAACCATTTGGCTTGGCTTGGTTTGTCTGGCTTGGTTTAGTAGCTTCCTTTGACTTTATTTGGGTGGCTTTGACTGGGTATAAAAAAAGGGAAGGGGGAAAACCACATGAGCAGGGGCAAGTAAATAGTTTCCTTTGCCCGGATATTTGCCAAAGATCTCAATAAAAAATCCTAGTTTTAGATATTGGCATCCTATAGCTCAAGTTTAAGTTTTTCTTTCTTTTAATTGGTAAATCATAGCCAGAATCAAATTTATTCAAAATCAAAATAACGTGCAGCACATTCCCGTCGCTCCCTCTTTAACGATATTCTTCTCTATCTTCCCCAAGTTTTACTCCAGATTTTTAAATTGCCCCAAAGATCTCTCTTCTTCTCTGATAAATACGACTCCACATGTGTATCCCCTATTGTATCTCGTGTATATCCCATGCACATCAGTAATATCTTGTATATTATGTGTATGTGTGTATATCCATGAAATTTGTGTTATATACACCATATACAATATAATATACACAGACTTATTTGTGTATATCCATAAAATTTCGTGTATAATGAAAATTTGTGCTAAATACATGATATACAATGTGATATACATAGGCGTCCATAAAAATATTGTGTAATATACATGATATACATAGTTATATACACAGACAACCTAAAAACATGTGTGTGATATACACTAGTGTACACGATATACGATGTGATATACACATGTCGCAGTTGGATTTTTAGGTCTAATATTTTTCCTAAAACAACTCAAAATCACTTTTAATCTTGTTCAAATTTTGTATACAACCTCATCTAGGTGTTTTCAACCAATTTCAATCACACTCACACGTTCAATCCGACAACAAAAAAATAGAGAAGATAAACAAAGTTGAACTCTTTTTTTTCTTATTTTTCTCTTATCTTTTGCTTCTGATTTTCTCTGATCAACATAACCTTTTCATCCCACTGACTTTTTTTTGCATAATTTGCGATAATTTTCGCTAAGACATGAGAGAAAACGAGGAGAGATAGAACAAGAAATATAAGGGGAGAAAGAAAGGGGAAGAAAAAAAAGATACGTAGATTATAGAGAGAAGGGGTGTTATAAATAGAAAATAAATAGGAAGTAAGTTTTTTAAAATTTGGCTATACATTGCCAAAGGCTTTGGGTCTCTATTGCCAAACTAAATTTAAGGCAAAAAGATTGCCAATTACATTAATGCATTGTTATACGATGTCAATTCCCCAAATAAAAATATATGATATGGACCTAAAATATGCCGAGAGATGTGCGGTCACTAGGTGGATCAAAGTTGGGCCTGGTCTTCTGATATATCTAAGAGCTTTTGACATAAGTAGCCACTCGGCCGAAACATATATTAGTTGATGGCCCATAAGTTTACATTACGATTTAGGAAAATTACTAGCTATGTCCATCTATAAGTAGCTCATTATAAAAACTGGCCAATTGATAAAATATTACCAATATTAGCTAAATATTACTAATATTAGCCAATTAGTTATTTGTAGCAAAAAAATATCAATTTTTTACTTTGTTTTGAGTGAGTGTTATTAAAATAGATTGGGCACAACTTAAGGAGCTTGAATCTCAGTTTTGGGATGATTTGGTAAAGTTTTGAGGTGGTTTGAATTGAAAATTCGAAGTAAAAATTGAACATGAAAAAAATGATATGTGTATCATTTGTGTATCACATATGTATCATATTTGTATCAATTGTATATCACATGTATATCCATGTATACCTGTGTGTGAGATACATGCGTAATACATGTTTGATACATGTGTCGTAGGAGAATTTTTTGAACTCGATTTAATTACGAATTTTGATGCAAAACCAGTCCAAATCACCTCCAATCTTTCTCAAATTTTGTATATTAACGTATCTATATATTTTCAATGAATTTCAACTATACCCATTGAAAAAGTTCCTTTTTTGTTTAGATTTTTGGAATATTGTATTTTTTTTTTCCGTATTTCATGACTTTATTTGCTACCTCATCCATGAAATTTCATTTCCATCCTGTATCTAGTGTTGCTAATTACACTTAAAAATATGGAAGGTGATTTTTGCATGTGAATCTTTGAGAGAAAGAACCCTATTATTTGATTTTTCAATTTTTGTTGGCTAATTTTGATAAGTCTATGACTAATGACTAAAGATTGATAAGTTGAGATTTATTTGAGATATTTGTGTAAGTTTTCCTACAATTATAGCCAAAGACAAATAACATATCCTAACCAACAAATAGTTTTCCTGCTCATAATACATTGAAGAAATATTCATCCAAATTCACATTCTCCGTAACAGATACTTTCCAACTTCCGAGAAAGATTTATGTTATATATTGGACATACACTTAATTTAATGAATTTGCTACACAATCTTTATAATTTAACAGGTTATAGTAAAATATGTACGACTTTTGCTAATAATATTATTCCAAATAACAAAACTAATTTTTTTGTAACCAACTATAGTAAAATTAGACTATTACAGAAGTACTCAGCCTCAAAACATCTGGTAAGAAAAGGAACTAATTATAACTCTTACACAATTCGAATGCTGAAATAAAATAAAATATTTTAGAATCTTAACGTACTAGTAATAATTAAACTACTACTAAAAAGTCAACTAAACCTATTAATAAAGTACGAAAAAGTACTCTAGTAAATCATTAATCTTCTCTTCATGCATTGAAGTCTCGAAATATCTAGATGTCTACTAGCAAAATAATTCTCCGCAGAAGGATTGCCAAATAAAAGTGAGGCCAAGTCTCACACAAAGTGCAATTGCAGAGATTTTGACGAATATATCTACCATATGTGGTAAAACAATTTGGTGGTTTTATTGCAAGGGTTCACATGACACTGAATATAAATTTCTATACAAAATAGTCTACGCACGTTGAATAGATAAGGTTAAGGTAAAAAAATAATATATATATATATATATACACTTTTGTACATCATACAACAGTTGCCACGATCCCAAATTCTACCCCGTTGTGATGGCGCCTATCGTGGAACTAACCTAGTCAATACTCATAACTTTCACATTTTTCTTTTCAAATATGTCAATTTATTTTCAACGATTCATAATACGCATATAAATTTCGAAATCTTTAAACAAATCAATTAAGCTAACAGTCTACAACCGTCCCCAAGACCCGGAGTCAACATGTCATGAGCATCTACGAAATAAACTAACTCTACTATTGTCATAGACAAAGTGTAGGAATAATATATTAATATTAAATAAGGAAGGGAAATGGAGCAGCTGCGGACGCTGGACAACTACCTCGAAATCCCGTAAGCTGTTGATAACGAACTCGGACGACTACTGCTCCGAATCAATACCTGGATTTCCACACATAGGTGCAGGGAGTAATGATGAGTACGCCAACTCAGTAGTAATGAAAATAAATCACAGTCTGAGAAATACGAAACACACAGAACAGATACACCAATTCGCAAAAACAGTAAATCACCAAGTCATCATAAGTATTCATCAAATACATAAGTTCAAAAGCCAATTTCCAGAAATCCTTTGAAACAAGTATAATTTCAATATATATCAGTAAAACTCTTAGTAAAAATCAGTTTGAAAAACGAAGTGAATCGTAGTAAAAAACTTAGTAAAATTTTCATAAATCTGCCCCTCGATAATCATTTCTCATAACAATCTCAGTATCAGCCCATCAAGCAACCTCACAGTCACCCAATATCAGCCTATCAGGCAACCTCACAGTCACTCAGTATCAGCCCATCAGGAAACCTCACAGTCACTTAGTATCACCCCATCAGGCAACCTCGCAATCACTCAATATCAGCCCCGCGGGCATCACTTAGTAGGTACCTGAGCTCACTAGGGGTGTGTACAGACTCCGGAGGGGTTCCTACAGCCCAAGCGCTATAACAAGCCACAACATGACATAAATCACACACAATATTGGCCCGCAGCCTCTCTCATATCACAACATTCTCACAATAATGGTCTGCAGCCTCACTCAGTCAGACACTCTGAACATGCCTTTCAGGCCATAAATATACCGGGTTCTCGACCCAAAAACAGTGTTTCATTTTCAATAAATAGTATAAAAATACTCTGAGTGTCAAAACAATTATCACAAAAAGACTGAGTGAAAATCATAGCATATCAAGTGAGAAAAATAGTAAAATCAGCCCCCAAAGGGGTAAACAGATCGGCACTAGGCCCCAAACATGGCTTACAGCCCAAATCATATCAAAATATATCAATGTTATTAAGCATAGGCTTAAAAATCAGTTTTGCAACTCAATAGTTGCCTAAATAGGGAATATAATTTCAAATTTCCAACCTTTGCATTCCAAAACCCGTGAAAGGGTGCAGAGTCCGGGGTTTCATACCCTCAGAACAGGATTTAAAGACATTACTTACCTCAAGCTAGCCCGAAAGCTATTCCGCAATACGCCTGCCTTTCGAACCAACTTCCCAATGCTCCAATCTACCAAGTTCAGATTTTTATCATCAAATTATGCTTAAGGAATGAATTCCAGTTGAATAATATCGATTTTAAGCACAAAACCCGAAATCGATCAAAACCCGACCCCCGGGCCCGCATCCCGGAACTCGACAAATTTTATACCAAAATGTTCTTCATAATCTCATGAGTCCGTACATATAAAGAACGCAAAAATCAGAGTTCGTTTGACCCCTCAAATCGACCCCTAAAGGTCTCATAATCTCAAGCCCTAACCCCACCTTTTTCTACTGATTTTCATGAATTAACCACTGAGATTATGTTCCTTAATCACCTATAATCGAGTTTTAAGGTCCAAAATACTTACCTCTATGATAAACACTGATTTTCCCTCTTCAAAATTGCCTCAAAAGCTTCTTCCTGTTCAAAAACGGTGTTAAAATAGGTTAAGGTCGCGGAAAGGTTTAATTAATACTGCCCAGTTATTACTCAGTGCGAATGCGGCCCACTTCCCGCGTTCGCGAAGCACTTTCTCTCCAGGCCCCTAATTTTCCCTTCGTGATCGCACCTTCCTGGTCGCGATCGCGGTCAATTACCTGAGTGACCTCCGCAAGCGCAGTCCGCCATCCGCGATCGCACAGCCCAAACCCCTCGGGTCCCCAATTCCCCCCAGTCTTCTTCGCAAACGCGTTCCTTCAACCGCGAACGCAGAGCTTACCTTTCCTAAACCTACGCGTTCGCACTCATCTCTTCGCGAACGGAAAGAACAATCATGCAGCCTGCCCAGCTAACCTTTCGCGAACGCAGGGCACCACCTGCGATCGTGATGACCAAAATCTCTACAACATCACACCAGCAAAACAACATCTTCCTCAAGTCCAAATGAGTCCGTTAACCACCCGGAATCAATCCCGAGCCCCTCGGGACCCCAACCAAATATACCAACACGTCACATATGAACATTCAAACTTAGTTGCACCCTCGGAACACCAAAACTAACATCCAAAACACCAAAATCACATCGGATTCAAGCCTAAGAACTTTCAAATTTCTAAAATCCATCAACGATGCCGAAACTATCCAAAACAACTCCGATTGACCTGAAATTTTGCAGACATATCCAAAATAACATTACGAACCCGTTCCAACTTCCAGAATTCCATTCCGACCCCGATAGCCTATTTTCCACTGCCGACCGGAAATCACAAGAATCTAACTTTCGCCAATTCAATCCTAATTCTACATCGGGCATCACAAAATTATTCTGAACACACTCCTAAGTCCCAAATCACCTAACGAAGCTATTCGAGCCATAAAATCCGAATTCCGAGGTTGTTTACCAATAAGTCAACTCTCAGTTAACTTTTTCCCGTTTTAAGGCTATTTTTAAGGACTAAGTGGCTAAACTCTCACTACAACCACTTCGATTTCAAGCCTACCAACTCTAACACATCAATAACAGTATAACCAACCTATGACAAGTCAATAACAGTAATTATACTACAAATTCTACAAAACGACCGACTGGGTCGTTACAACAGTCTATACACGTTGGATAGATAAAAGTATCCGGGATACAAAATAAATTATCACTATTCAAAATATATACAAAATAGACTGTCACAATACTAAATATATACAATAAACTGTCACTATACAAAATATGTACAAAATAAACTGTCACTATATAATAAATATAGTGTCACTATGTAAAATATATACAAAACATATTGTCACTATACAAAAAATATACTAAATAGACTCTCACTATACAAAAAATATACAAAATAGACATTTCGGGCTGTTAAATATAATATGTTTGGGTCGGAGGAACATTAGGGGGCTTTTGCATCTATACCCGCTTTTTAGGTCACGTTTTAATTTATACCCGCTTTGCAAAAAAAATTGCAAGCGTACCCACTTTTCGCATAAACTTCAGGCATACGGGCCTGAAGTAGTAAAGGCAATCACACAAACTTCAGTATTCTAGACTTTTTCAAAAATTTCAGCAGAAGTGCTGAAGTTACTTAGTTCATTTGTAAAAACTTCAGCACTAAATAAGCTGAAGTTTTTTCCTGGATTAATTAGTTTTGTCATAAAGCTTTTTCAAAAACTTCAGCATCTTTTGCTGAAGTTAATTACTTCATTTGTAAAAACTTCTTCAGCACTCTATATGCTGAAGTTTTGTCTTGGGTTCATTCTTTTTTTCATCATTAGCTTTTTGAAAAACTTCGGTAGAAGATGCTGAAGTTATTTAGTTTAGTTGTAAAAACTTCAGCACCCAATGTGCTGAAATTTTGTCCCAGATTCAATAGTTTCTCATAAAAAAATTTTTGAAAAACTTCAGCAGAAAATGCTGAAGTTATTTAGCTAAGTTGTGTTGACCCAAGTCACTGCATAGTTTTGAAGATTGACAAATGTCTGACCAGTTGAACCAAGTCCATCAGAGCACACATTCTTGAACTGAATAGCTGGCACATGAACCGGATATGCATAGGAGATATTTGTGATTGTGAAGTATCAATGAACCAAGAGATTGTCTCCTAATGCGAAAAGGTTGCAAACTGATGAGAGGATAAAAGTTGAATTCAACAAGGAAAGTAACAAAGGAAGGAATTTGAGTTTGATACGAACTCTTTCACCCAGGAAGAGTTGGACTAGAACTGAACGAGAAACTCAACAACTGAATCTATAAATATTCAAAGTATTTCTGTTGGAATTTTTCATGCACAAGTACAGAAGTGAATCATGATCTGAAAGCAAAATTCCCAGAGTATTTTGCAGGCAGAATTATTGTGCGATAGAAAGGCTACAGATCATCTAGAGGAACCAGTTCCATTGTTTGTGTATTGAGTCTAGTTGATAGTAGTAGGTGTTTCAATATTGTATTTATCAGCTTTCATAGAAGCAATTGTAATAGGTACACATTGTTCAAGTTAGAGTTAACTTGAAGCTTGTAGAAATTAGCTAGAGGCTAGTTGATACGAAGGGATTAGAGTTAGTCCTAGGATTACAAAAGAGTTTATTTTGTAAGTCCGTTTGGCTCAGAGTTTTTAGTGAAGAGTTTGAGCAAATCTTATTGAGGAGTAGATCGTGGTTTTTTCACCTTTTGAGTCAGGTATTTTCCACGTAAAAATCTCTGTGTTTTTACTTTACTGCTTTTATTATTCCGCACTAATAGAAGTTGGAACACAAAGAAGAACCAGGTTCTTCTTGCAGCACTCAAAAAATTGGGTGCCACACATTTAACCTATATTCTTGTGTGGTATTGACGTCTAAAACATCAATTGGTATCAGAGCAGGTTATCCTTGAAAAGGCTAACACCTTGGAAAAGATCAAAATGAGTGCACCACCTGGGAACTGGGAAGGTCAATCAACTGCAAGGCCACCACTATTCAATGGCCAGTACTACCCTTGGTGGAAGAACAGGATGAAGGACCACCTGATTGGAGAAGACTATGAACTCTGGGACATAGTCACTGATAGACCTCTAGCTACAATGAAGAAGAATGCTGAAGGTTCAGATGTACCAAAGACTAGGGCCAATTGCACTGCTGAAGATCTGAAGAAACAGGAGAAGAATGCTAAGGCCAAGAAGTGGCTAGTTTGTGGATTAGGTCGAGATGAATACAGCAAAATCCAAATTTGTACCACAGCCAAAGAAATATGGGATACTCTACAAGTAGCCCATGAAGGAACACCTAAGGTAAAGAGGTCTAGAGGTACTCTACTATACTCTCAGTATGAAAATTTCAATATGAAAGAAGGAGAGACTATCCAAGAGATGTACACAAGGTTCACAACCTTGACTAATGAACTAAAGTCTCTTGGAATAGTCATTCTTGAAGAGGACAAGGTTGAGAAGATCCTGACAAGGGTCTTGCCAATTTCCTGGGAAAGCAAAATCACTGCTATCCAGGAATCCAAAAATATGGCAACCCTCATATTGGATGAGCTGATTGGAAACCTTACTGCCTATGAACTCAGAAGGCAGACAGTGAAGATGGATGGTCCAAAGAAGGAGAGGAGTCTAGCACTGAGAATCACTGAGGGAGCAGATCTGGAGGAATATGAGATGGCCATGATTACCAAAGAATTCAGAAACTTTCTCATGAGGAAGAAGGGCATCTCTAGAGGAGGAAACTACAACAAAGCAAAAGCTATAGAAAGGCCAACAAACGAGGGATGCTACAAATGTGGTAAGACCGATCATCTCATCAAAAACTGTCCTCAGTGGGAAGTAGAATGGAAAAAGGAGAGATATGAAAGAAGGAACAGGAAGAAGGAACTGGTCAAACCCAAGAAAATCACAACTAAGGATATGGCTGCTGCTTGGCGGGAAAGTTCAGATGAGGAATCAGAATATGGGGAAACTGAAGATCAGGCGCTCATGGCAATTGGAGAATCTGATGAGGAATCACATGAAGAACCAGAGGTAAGTATCTCCCATCTTAAAAACAAAATA
>ML540762.1:32045-49266 GCA_005239535.1 Nicotiana rustica | reverse complement strand
AGGAAGTTGAGTTTGATACGAACTCTTTCACCCAGGAAGAGTTGGACTAGAACTGAATGACAAACTCAACAACTGAATCTATAAATATTCAAATTATTTCTGCTGGAATTTTTCACGCACAAGTACAGAAGTGAATCAAGATCTGAAAGCAAAATTCCCAGAGTATTTTGCAGGCAGAATTATTGTGCGATAGAAAGGCTACAGATCAACTAGAAGAACCAGCTCCATTATTTGTGTATTGAGTCTAGTTGATTGTAGTGGGTGTTTCAGTATTGTATCTTAGCAGCTTTCATAAAAGCAATTGTAATAGGTACACATTGTTCAAGTTAGAGTTAACTTGAAGCTTGTAAAAATTAGCTAGAGGCTAGTTGATACGAAGGGATTAGAGTTAGTCCTAGGATTANAGGTGTTTTCCACGTAAAAATCTCTGTGTTTTTACTTTACTGCTTTTATTATTCCGCACCAGTAGAAATTGGAACACAAAGAAGAACCAGGTTCTTCTTATGAAACATCACTCAAAAAATTGGGTACCACACATTTAACCTATATTCTTGTGTGGTATTGACGTCTAAAACATCAAGTTGTAAAAATTTCAGCACTATATAAGCTGAAGTTTAGTTTTGCAATAAAGCTTTTTCAAAAATTTCAGCTGAAGATGCTGAAAATGTTTAGTTAATTTGTAAAAATTTCAGCACTAAATAAGCTGAAATTTTGCACAAGTTTTAGGAAGGCAGTGCCGGAAGTTATAAAAATTAAGGTATAGGTTAAATAATTTTAAAAATATGGGTATAGGTTAAATGGGGGCGACCAAATAGCACGCCCCGTGCAATTTTTACTTTTGTGTCAATGAAGAAAAACATGGGCTATTAAAATTTTGAGGGGCTACAGAAACTCATTTTCTCTATATCTAACACACGGATAAAATTCACAAATTGCTACTTTTAAGCCCATGTCTGTGAAATAAACTATCATGAAGTTTCAAATTCTACAAACGTAATTACAAGACATTATTATGAGTTTTAATTTACCTGTGGAAATTGAACTCCATGATAGTGATTACGTTCAATTAAGGAGCTGAATAGTGGCTAGCCCGTTGCCACCCAACAACCACCAACCCCACACGTTGAAAGTGGGAAAGATGAACACATTCCCAACTTGCCAAGATGTTGCAAGCTAGTTAAAAAATGTTGGTGCGCTGCTGGACAACTGGAACAAAACATAAAGAATCAATCCTTCAAAGAGTTCTTTTTTTTACTAGCAAAGTGAAAATCCAATTTAGTAGGCTCATTTTAGAAAAGATTCTTTGCAATATCAAACTGTCACATGATTATCACCAAGATAGGATTCCAGCAAGAAAATAGACAAATCATGGAAAAGTCTATAACCAACTTAATTCAACTACCCGATCAACGCATTTAGCCATTAAAGTGAAAGAGCTGTTTCTCTGACTCCCAACATAATAAAGAAGCACTGACTAATCAGAAGCAGAGGGAGAGTATAATATACGGGTTTAACCGAATTCAGTAACTTTCGTTCAAATCATGTATTTGTTCTAAGTAATACAGTGAACATGTATAAATTATTTATTTAGAACTCATTAACTTAAAATTTAGAATCTCGAACTCATAAATTTCAAATCCTGGCTCCGCCTCCATGACTAATTCTAAGGATTTGGATGGATAGCCTAATCTGAATCCACAACGGAAAGGAGAATCACAAAACATTAGGAGATGTAATTAAGGTTATTTTGGGTGTGTTTGGTACGAAAGGAAAATATTTTCCGGAAAATCTTTTCCAATTTACCCATGTTTGATTGGCTTAAAAGTTTTGAAAAATATTTTCCTTATCATCTCATTTTCCTCCAATTGGAGAAAAATATTTTCCTTATCAGTTTCATCTTTCGGTTTACAGGTTTGAAGTTTTACAAGTTCAAACTTATGAGTTTGGAGGTTATGTGTTTCGAAGTTAACGGGTTTAGAAATTATAAAGTTTACGGCTTTGAAATTTTGCAGTTTCGAAAGTTTTGCGGTTCAAAAGTTTATGAAATTTGTGGGTTCAGAAGATTGTTGGTTTGAAAGTTTATGGCTTCATGTTTATTGTATCAAAATTATTTATGAATACTCTTGAAAAATATTTTCTTTAATTTGCGTACCAAACAACAGAAAATGACGGGAAATGAACAAGATTACTACTTTGTATACGGCTAAACTCGGGGAGCCCGATTTCCACTACGGCATTTCGCGCCCGACCTCGAGGAGCTTGGAGCAGAATTGAAGCTCTACCCCGAGGACGCATATCGAGGGTTCCCTATGTTCGACCCAGGGGAGTACAAGTAAGCGACCAATGTGGAAAGACGAAAAATTCCCAAGGGCACGTGGTTTGAGCTGACAACGCCTGCAAAGATAGTACAAGTCCGTACCGAACCATTAAATAGTTGTACCAGCTGTGCTTCTTTGTAATAATTATTCATGTACTATGTTGGGATTCCCCCTTCTATATAAAGGAGACCCTTGTCATTTTTTGGACACATGATATTCAATACAAGAACATTCTTTACTTTCTAACCGAAACATACCTCACAATCGTTCTACGGATTTATTACTTCCATTTACTGTGTTCATTAATTGTTCTTCATTTATTGCTCATTATTGATCATAAAGGGCTGCCCTTGAGGCTCTCTATACTGTTATTGGCTCTTCGATTGCCCGTTGTTAAGCATTGCACTTCGACTTCGAGGCCCAACTTCGGCCAGCTCAATGCACTGTCTCACAACTGTTTGGTTTGCGCATCACTACTGCCCTTTGCTCTTATCTCATTTTTATAACTTACACTTAGCATCTATTACCTAACCACTAATATTAAAATAAATCACATATTTTTAGAACCACAAAATCAAATATAATTGTGATTATCATTTTCAAGGTAAACAGTTTGGCGCCCACCGTGGGGCTAAAAATAATAGTGATTGTTTTAGTACTGGTTTACTGAAAAATGCAAGTTATCCTTTACACTTCTTCTTGTCCAAGAATCTTTGATTTCAGGTCAAAATGTCTAACTCAGTGAATGCCATGAAAACAACAGTCCTGAGGATCATGGAGAGAACGGTGTAGTTGTTTCAGGCGTCGGTGTACCACTGCAAAACCCTGAGGACGCACCAGCTCCAATCCCCGTGGATGTGGGCTCACGCAATGCCCAACATGTCGATATAAGCTCTCATACCGACGGAAGCGTACGCCGGGAAGGCCAACATGAAGCGCAGAAAAATCCGGTTCGGGAGGAAAGAGAAGTTAGCCTTTATGTCATTTTCGAAATGTTGCAAGCACAACAAATGGCTATTTCCTAGCTGCGAAGTCAACAAAAAACTCCAAGCACAGCAGCACCGGAAATGGCTCCTCGAGTCGAACAAGCACTAGAGAGATCGAGCAACAACGGGTCAGCAACCGACCCCGCTATTATGAAGATGCTCAAGACCTCACAAAGAGGATTGAATCAGGTGAAAAAAGATAGAAGCTAATGACAAAAAGGTGGAGAGACCTACAACTCGAGGGTCGACCAGATCCCGGGTGCACCCCTGATTCTGAAGGGTGTAGGTTCAAAGAAGTTCGTGCAAAATCCATTCCCATCAAGTGTGGCTCCAAATCCCATCCCGAAGAAATTTAGAATGCCCGATGTCCTGAAGTATAACGGCACCTCAGACCCCAATGACCACATCACCGCTTACACTTGTGCTGTAAAAGGAAATGACCTAAAGGACGACAAGATTAAATCCGTCCTGTTGAAAAAATTCGGAGAAACATTATCAAAGAGAGGCCATGATGTGGTACCACAACCTACCCCCGAATTCAGTAGACTCATTTGCCATGCTGGTAGACTCTTTTATAAAGGCACATGTCGTTGCCATCAAGGTCGCTACAAGGAAGTCTGGCATCTTTAAAATCAAATAGAGAGAAAACGAGATGCTTAGGGAATTTGTATCTCACTTTAAAATAGAACGAATGGAGTTACCACCATTCTCCGACTACTAGGCAATGCAGGCCTTCACTCAGGGCTTGAACGAATGGACCTCGATAGCTTTGAAGCAGCTAAAGCAGAACTTGGTTGAATATCCCGCCGTAACTATGGCGGATATCCACAACCGATATCAGTCAAAGAACAGGGTTGAGGACGACCGGTTGGGACCCCCCTCCGGCTCAGTATATCCCAGCAGGCTCTTCGCGAAGGAATCAAGGTTTCCAGAGAGAGAACAAAGGCCAAGCAAGAAAAGGTACCAACCATACACCGAAGATCGAAGGAACGCCCCGAGGCGCTATATACCTCAGAACGATCGAAGGATGGATCGAGGTCAGAATTTTCTGGAACTTGTGAACAAAACCGGGTTCGACAGGCGCGCAGGTCCAGTGGAGGCACCCCGGTTATCCGAATACAACTTCAACGTTGATGTTTCAGACATCGTATCAGCCGTAGGTAAAATTAAAGATACCAGGTGGCCAAAATCCATACTATCAGACCCTTCACAAAGGAAACCTAACCTGGTGTGCAAATTTCAGGGCGCACACGGTCATAGGACCGAAGATTGCAGACAACTCCGAGAAGAAGTAGCCCGACTAATCAGCAAAGGGAACCTCCGAGAGTTCCTCAGCGACCAAGGTAAAAATCAATTTCGGGAAAGAGAGGCAAACGGGAAAAACAAAACAGAAGAACCACAACACGTCATCCACATGATCATTGGAGGAATCGACATCCCACAGAAACCTATTGTCAAGCGAGCAAAAATATCCATCACCAGGGAAAAGCGAACTCGGAGTTACATACCCGAGGACGATCTCACATTCAGCGAAGAGGACATCGAGACCCTGTCTCAGCCTCATAACGATGCATTGATAATTTCATTTCTTTTGAATTAATTCAAAAATTAAACGTGTGCTCGTGGATCCAGGTAGTTCGGACATAATCAGATCGAGGGTGGTGGAGAAGCTCGTACTGCTCGACCAGATCATGCCCGCCTCTCAAGTCCTCAACAGATTCAACATGGCGATCGAGACAACAAAAGGAGAGATCATCCTCCCGGTCAATGTGGCCGGTACAACTAAAGATACAAAATTTCATGTCATCGAAGGGGGCATGAGGTACAATGCCTTGCTCGGAAGGCCATTGATACACTGCATGAGAGCAGTACCTTCGACCCTTCATCAAATGATGAAGTTTCCAACAAAATACGGAATAAAAATGGTATACGGGGAGCAACATGCAGCAAGAGAGATGTTCGCGGTGCACGATATGGAACCGACATCGACGCCTTCTACATCGAAGGAGCCAAAGGATAAGCAAACAGCCAAGTAGCAACCACAAACTATGTTCGCGGCTGCACCCGAATGAACTAATAAAGGACCGTGCCGCGTCCTCAGAGCGAGAAATTGAAGCATATCAAGGTTCAAACTCCATCACGGATAAGGTATAACCCTCTCCCTTTTATTTACGTTTTACACTAACGTATGTGTAGGTGTTCGAATGAGAGGAATCGAAGCACCCTCTAACTCGAAGACCTTAGGTTTTAAAGCATGCGTTGCGCTCTTTTTCTCTCAGATCCGATTTTAGCCCAAATGGGTTTTACAAACGAGGTTTCTAACGAGGCGACATCCATATGCTACCTAAGGAGAACTCATTAAGTATTCAAGGTTTCTCTTCAATCAACCTCAAATACTGGGGGGCATCCCCTGGGGAGATCACCCTCTCGAAGAAATTGAAATATGCCAAAAAGGGTCTCGATAGGAGAATGATGTATCAGGCCAAACGGTTGAATAAACCGTGTCCGCTTAGAATAATCGAACCCTCGACGGTGAAAACATGTATGTTTGTACCAAGTAATCAAAAGAGTATCTTCTATCATCAAAACACTCCATGCTTCGAAGAAGTTTGCTGTTCTCGCAAGAAACAACCCCAAAATCGAAAACGCCGAACACTCGGGGACTGTCGTTAACAGTCAACTCACCAAACCATACAAACTCGAGATCGTAAGCCCTCAATGAGGCAACCACGAGCTCATAAGCCCTCGAAGAGGCAATATCGAAGTACAAGCCATCAATGAGGCAACGTAAAAAATATGAGCCCTCCTTGAGGCAACACCGAATCTATAAGACCTCGATGATGCATGCTCAACAATATAAGCCCTCCATGAGGCAACATTAACAATATAAGCCCACCATGAGGCAACAGAAAATATGTAAGCCCTTTATGAGGCAACACCAGATCTATAATCGAACCCATAAGACCTCCATGAGGCAATACCGAGCTTATAAGACCTCGAACTCATAAGACCTCCATGAGTCAATATCGAGCTTATAAGACCTCTATGAGCAACGCCAAATTCGTAAGACCTCCGTGAGGCAATACCAAGTCTATAAGACCTCTGTGAGGCATGCCCAAATTTGTAAGACCTTAAAAAGGCATAATCCCGATATTAAAGGCAGGGCTATATATTCAAACTTGTATGACCCATAAAAAGGCATACCCTCGATATATACGCAGAGACTACCTCACTCGGGGACTAAAAGGTTACGACCAAACACAATGACTACGGTCATAAGGCTCCGACCAAACTAACGCGACTCGGAGAAGTCCGACTGTCGCCATAAAATCACAGGCCTTCAAATACTTCGAAATTACTTCAAAAAGAACCGGTTAATCAGGCTACCCTCGACATAAGTAAAAGAGCTTCAATCATATTAACTCCAAATAATGAAAAGACTTCGAAACAATCAGCCTCCGAGCGAACCTCCCGAGGTAATCATCTGTCGTCACATATCGGGGTTCTTATCGATCCATCGAAGAGTCGGACGAACTCAAAAACTTCAAAGTCTTTAATGAGGGAAAAATATAGCCATATTAGAGGTCGTATCATCCCAATGCGTAAGAGCCAGCCTAAAGAGCCTCAAGGCCGATCTAAAACAAGGCTAAGGGCCAATGCGTAAGAGCCTAAGCGCCAGCTTAAAGAGCCTCAGGGCCGATTTAAAACAATCCTAAGGGCCAACGCATAAGAGCCTAAGGGCCTACTTAAA
This sequence comes from Nicotiana rustica, assembly GCA_005239535.1. Classification (NCBI taxonomy): domain Eukaryota; kingdom Viridiplantae; phylum Streptophyta; class Magnoliopsida; order Solanales; family Solanaceae; genus Nicotiana; species Nicotiana rustica. Next base: position 42,211 of record ML540762.1, on the reverse strand, counting down.
GAGCCTCAGGGCTGATTTAAAAATAAAACTAAGGGTCAACGAGCCTGAGTCAAAATTTGACTCGAGGACTGAGCCCTAAGCAGTAAACTATCAACTACCGCTCATCGAGCACCAAATGCCAAGGGTTCCATCTGGAAGTCCGACTCATCGGACCAATTATTGACAAGCATCAAAATATGAAGCAAAAACAAAGACACAAGCAAGTGGAAACTTATATAAAGGGAAAATTGGAAGGTTTTTTTTTATATATGTAATGATACTAGGATACATTTACAATGCTCTCTGATAGCCCCATACAAAGAATCAGGAAGAAAAAGCCTAGTCTATTTTCCCCTCGGGGACTACGGCTCCATCGGCCTCCTTGGGACCAGCACCCTCATCGGCCTCTTCCTCATTGTCTTCGGCATCAGATACAAGGAACTTAGCGTCATACTCATCCACGTTAGATTGTTCTATCTCCTCCGAGAGATCAAATCCCCTAGCATGGATCTCCTCGATGGTTTCCCTTCGAGATTTGCATCGGGCATATTCATTGCTTCTACTCTCTCGATCAGAAGCCCCCTCAGCTTCATGCGAGCTTCGGCAACCTTTTTTAGATAGATAGACACCTTCTTATCGTCCTTCGACCTATCTTCTTCGGCTTCAACCCGAGCGTCCACGACCTCGGCCTTCATCTTTAACAAATCGATTTCGAGCTTAGCAACTCTGCTCGTTTGAACAGAGTTATTTTCTCGGGCATTGCAGAGCTGTATTTCGAGGGAAAAGGCCTTAGCCAAAGCATTATTTTTGTCCGCAACAAGGGCATCTACCTGAGCCCTTATCTAGTTACACTCATAATTTTCCTGACCGATTTTTCCCCAAAGGCGTTCCAACGCCTTTGTCTTTTTTTGCAACTGAAATACCAAAGAGTTAGCTTTTTAAAGATGGAGAAGGAAGCTTGTGTACCCTTAAAATAATGGATTACCTGTTATCGAGATTGCCCTGGTAATCTCAACTTCGATTCATCTTGTATCGAAGGTGTATTAACTCTCTTTCCCTCTTGTCACAAAGAAGCCGGAGGGATTTCTCCCCGTCCAAGGCTTTTCACAACCTAGCCTCACAGCGAAGCAATTCGGACTTGAGTTTGTCAAAGGCTTGTGGGAAAGAAGGCTCAGTTAGAAGAACAAAAATACAAAGCTAAAAAACCAAAAGGTCACCAAAGCTCACCACAGAACAAATCCATTGAGCTTCCTCGAAAGTCGAGTGTACATCTACTAGTCTGGTCTCATCGGCCCCAGTTGAACCATCCCGAGAGGGGACGTGGTCACTCGAGACTTCGCTTGGTTTAGGAGGCCCCTGGACCCGAACATCCCTCGAAGTACCTTTAAAGGGAGAAGAAGATTGCAGTAAAAGATATTTGCTCTTCCCTCCTTGCGGAGCCGCTCCCTCGAGGTTAGAAGCCTCGGGTCTAACATGTTTAACAACCTCGGGAGACTTTTCAGCTCGAGCCATCGAAGTGGAGCCATCCCCTTCAGCTACCTTACCGTCCATACACCGGCCGACGAATACAAGGTTTTCCCCAGTGGCATCATCTTCTTTGTGCCTCCGGGCAGACCTCGCTTCACTTTGAGCACCCTCGTCCCTCGAGGATCTTTGTCTTTTATTATCTTCGCTTGGATCTAAAGACAAAGGTCTGTCCTCCTCCCCGAGAGGGCACGGCCTCACCTCGGAAAATTCTCCAATGCCTGCAAGAAAGAAATTAATATACACAACGAGAAGTATCCCTCAAGAAAGGAATCATACGACACTTACCATGGTGTTTTGATTCCCATATGCCCTTCAACAGATCTCGCCACTTGCGTTCATCGTAGGATGAGCAAGATGCCAATCTCCGAGTCCAATCTGCTAGATCGGGGACCTCATATGGAAACCACGGGATTGCTGCGGAGAAAAAAAGAAAACATTCTTGCAGAGTCTAACTCCAACAAACACAAAATATGACAAAGTACGGTGTATCACTTACGTGTAGAATTCCATTTCTCAGAAAACGGCTAGAACTCCGTGGGAATAATATCAGCCGTCCTCACTCGGATGAACCAGTTCATCCACACTCGGCCCCATCTTCATCATCACTGGAAATAAAGGGCTTGGTGCATCGACGTCGTAGAGTGATCAGATCTCAGTAATGTAGAGGCCGATACAACCTCATGAGGTGGCTGAGGGTGAACTCGAGCTCAGCCTTCTCAGCAAAGAATCTTATCATCAGCACAATTCGCCAGAATGACGAATGAACCTGGGCCAAGGTAACCTGATACTTTGGCAAAACTCGAGCACGACTCGATCGAGAGGGCCCAGTGTAAAGGGGTACGTATATACATTCAAGAACCCCTCTACATGGGCCATGATACCCTCTTCCCAGGAGAGTACCTGCATCACCACCTTTTCTCCCCATCCACAGTCTCGTCTCACAGCCTCGAGGTGTCTCTCTTCTATTGATGGAATAAACCTCGATACATGTTCTCGATGGCCCGGAACATCGAGAGGTCTTTCCAACATAAAATCCCTCCTCGATACGAAACAACTTGAGGTTAGCTCGCCGAACGCCGACAGTGTACCACCGGCCGAGCAAGAAGCAAAGGGGGAACTTCCCTCTTCCTGATGAACAGAGTTGGGCACCACATCCATGACTACTTGCAACGAGAAAGGGAGGATGAAAGCTCGGGCAAAAGCTTTGAACTAAAATGGCAAAAGAGACGATAGAAGAAAAGAAACTGTAAAGAGAAATCTAGTTTTGCAAACAACAAAGCTTTCAACAAAGAGAAGGCAATTATATATAAGAAGAGCGGCGATTATTCAGTTACTCTGATAGCCAATCAACTCTGACAAAGCCATTATAGCTTTTTTGAGAAATGTACCGGCAGGGCCACCTCGTTCATTTCACAGTCAGATCATAAAAATGATGGTGTCATGCGAAGATCGAAGGATCAGGGGGTCAAATCGACCTCAGGAATGCATGAAGCTGAAATCAGAATAGTACGATCTCGAGGGTTCTTGTGACTCCAAGTCCAGGCTCGAAGGAGCTAAATTCAAATTCAAAGGTTAACTTTTGCATAGACATTAAAAGTCAAGGTTTTTGAGACATTAGACAAAAGAAATTCTTTGCATTCCCTAAAATATATGTACAAAGGTGTGTTTACAAGACTCCCTCGAGGAGCCCATATACAAAAGTAAAGATGATGATACGCTCAAACTACACTTTAAAATAGTGTAAGTGACCGATGTCAAATATAGTAACCCAACAAGGTTGGGGTCGAATCCCACAGTGAACAATATGGAGGCGATTAGGAATGCAAGAGAATTATCACTTATCACGCAATGCCAAACAAATTAGAATTTTGTTTTTGAAAGTGTTTATAGCTAAATGCGAAAATATAAACTAACCTAGAAAGCAAGTAAAATGATCAATGGAAACAAGTATGGATGCTTCGGGAATTACACTCAAGTAACGATCCAATGTATTTCACGATTCTACAAATATGAGCGAGTTTATGTTAATTAGACACGGATAATAATTCTTAATTAGTTTTTCCCAAAGACTAACAAGACTTCCTAATTGAAATATTTCTAACCCAATTAAGATATTAAGCACTTCCGGATTTGGCTACAAGTAGTTCAATCCTATCCCTAGGTAGAATCTATAAAATGAGGGTTAAAGCCTCAAGTTCTTGTTAATTAATCTTTCTCAACCCCAAATTATCTTTTCCAAAATTAATTCTGAATTAGTGGGCGAGTCCTAGGGTTATCTAGTCCCTTTGGAAACATTAAAGAACAAGACTACTTAAAGAAACAATAACTCACTTCATAAATATAATAAAATCATTCAATACATAAGCACAACAAGGTATTTATTCCACACTTTAAATATGTAAATTTCCATAAACAAGATTCAAGTGTTGGAAATAAATACTACAAACTTAAATATTCAATACAAAGAAAGGAAATGAAGAAACAAACACAAATGGGTAAGAAAACCTTAACCACAAGAGTGAAATCTTCAAGACCCAAGTGTGTGTGCAAACCCTAACTTCCAAATATGTTTTCTCTCTTCTTCTCTACTCAAAAATGTATTTTACAAAGCCAAATATATGCAAAAGGATCTGCCAAGTCGTGTATAAGAATGGGTTGGGGATAAAAATGTAAAATCCCAAAACTGCCCAGAACTCGCCCAGTTTATATACATCGCGATTGCGTAAGGATAGTTGCGATCGTGAAGGTTCAGGTTTTAAAGCTCTGCGATCGCGTGAGGACATATTGCGATCACGTAGATCCAACTCCCCAGCTTCTGCGATCGCGTGACAACCTGTGCGATCGTGTATCACACTTCAGAGCAGGTGTACTATTCCTTCTCCGTGATCGCGTAAATAACTTTGCGATCGTGGTTCACATTCTCATTGACTTCCTCGATCGCGGACCAGACATTGCGATCGCGAAGAGTAACCCGGCTTCAGTTATTTTTCATCATTTTTGCCCAATTTGACTTGGTTTCTTCCATTTCTTCTCCAAATCACATGATACCTGAAAATTATCAATAATCCTTAGAAAATGCCCTAGTTTTCTATCAAAATTATACCAAAGTTTAAATATTGAGAGGAGATAAGTTGGTAAAATACCAACTCATCAGATGAAAAATAACAAGTAGGCCTATTCCTCACCTTCACTATTGCCCGAGTTGCTTGCGGAGCTCTCATACGAAGTACTCGGAATTGCATATTCCTCCTCCAAGGCCTTGTCCTCTTCAATCTCGGTAGAGATCGAACCCTCTGGAATGCACTTCCTCGAGGGTTTGTCTCCTAGCCTCCGAACGAGCATGAGCAACGGCCCGAGCCAGTTTGAGCGCGGCCTCTTCGGATATCTCCCTGGATCACTTATTTGCGGCGGCATCATCCCTTTTGTATGAAGATACGAATGCATCGACCTCAAACTTGGCAGCAGATAATGCGACAGCCTTCTCTTGAGCACCCCGAAGACAGCTCGAGGACCTCAGCATCCTTGGCTACGACTTCTTCCCGGAGCTACCTCACCAGGGCATCCTTTTGCTCAATCTACAAAATACCAAGTAAAGCTAATTAACGCCAAGTTACGACAATAAAAGAAGAAGACATGAATACCAGATTACCTGCTCGATGAAGTTAGCCCTCTCCTGGAGCGCTTTCTCTGAGCCTGCCCGGAGGTCGACCAACTCCTCCTCTTTTTGGGCACATAGAGCCTTCAGCTCATTCAACTCTGATGTAAGATTCTCGAGCTCCTATTCACGATGAGTCAATTCATCTTGTAGCTTAGAGAAGGCTTGGTCATACAACTTTTTGACCTACAACACAAAGGGGGGAAGTTAGAAATATAAGAGTAAAAACTTGAGGCACAAGTAGTATATCAATAAGATCACCTGCTTTTGAAGTTTCTCAGCCTCCTCGAGAGCGACGGGGGTGTCGATATCGGCATCCTCCTCGAGACCAATGAAGTAATCTCCGAACGCATCATCCTCTCCCTAAGAGGTCCCCACATCGGAAACACCCATGTTCTAAGCATCCCTTAACTCCCCTGGAGAAAATGACGGGCCCGATTGAAAGCCGCCTACGACATCAACTTCCATCGGAGCTTCTTCTCGCCCCCGAAGAATTTTAGAATCAGGCCCTCCGAAATCACCAATCAGGGACTCGTCGGCATGAACTGTATCCTTCCCGACGGTTGGCTCGGGGACTGTACACAAACCCTCGTCGAGGGTCTCATCAACATTAGGTGGGTCCGCATCGTCCACCTCCGACTCAGTAGCCTTCGACCCAGCAATTTTCGAAGCGTCAACGCTTCGTCTTACCCTTTGTACTAAAGGACGGCAGTCATCATCTTCGTCTTCTGTACGACGACTTTCTGAAGTAGCCGAGGTCAAGACCGTGGCATCAATCTTAGGCTTCTGAGCCTTGGTCTTCTTTGGCTTTGGAGATTCCGCCGATGTCTCTTTCTTTCTCTTCTCGTCCTTGGCAGGTTTCGAGGCCTTTTCTTCACCAGAAGGAGGCGGTCTCATTGAAAAGGCCTCCCCGAGGCCTGCACAAATCACACGATATCAAACATTCCGCCATGAAAGTTACTCATAAGAATTTTGGGAATAACAACAATAAAGGCTTACCATGATTCTTGGTCTGCCATCGCGTCTTGGCCAAATCACGCCAAACGCGCTTGTTATATGGAAGGCCGGAGTCCAAAAGATTCACCCATCTCGGGAGGTCCTGGACTGTGTCGGTTAACCACACGGTGGTTATACGATCAAAAGAAAATCAAGCAAAAAAGAAAAGGGTCAGTTCAGAAAAAGAAAGAGAGATGATAAAACATGCTCGATATTAGGACACTTACGCTTCATGTTCCATTCCTCCGGGAATGGAATCCTCTCAGTGGGGATAAGGTCCGTGGTTCTGACTCGAACAAACCAGATCATCCATCCCCAATCCTTGTCTTCATCGATGCAGGCAAAAAACGCCTTCGCAGATCGACGTTGCAGCTTGACTAAACCCCCTCGATAGAGACCCGGGCTATACAACCTGATTAGGTGATCGAGGAAGAAAGTCATTCCCTCGACCATGTTGGAGAAGTATCGAATCATGTAGACAATCCTCCAGAAAGAAGGATAAATTTGACCGAGTGTCCCTCGGTACTGACGACAGAAGTCGAGAATCACCGGGTCTATCGGTGGAGAAGAAGAATCTACAGGGCCTAAAGTAAATGGATATGTATATACACTGAGGAAGCCAACTTTATGCGTAACAATGCTTTCCTCAGCATTAGGGATTTCTACTTGCACCCCTTCCCCCAGCGGCAGTCTATATTTACCTTTTTCACCTCGGTCACTACACTTATGTACCGAGACATGGGCTCACATCGGCCCGGTGTAGAAGGGGGTTTATCGATGGTAAAATCGGAGATCGTGTCAAAGGGACCAGGAATGCATTGCTCGATACTAATTTCGATTTTCCCTTAGACGGGCATGGCGAAGAAGTGGTTCCCTCTTTTTGAGGGACCGTTTTGGAAGTTTTGGCCATGGTTGTAACTGGGTTTCAAAGAAAGAAGATGAAGAAGTAAGCGCAGAAGGAAGATGAGTGCAGGAACTATAAGTAATAGACTTGGAGGGTTGAAAATATTGTAAAAGTTTAAAAGACGGGAGATGGAAGTATTTATAGGAACTGTCTTGAGCGTGTTAGAGAAGCGGAAAGGTCGACCAATAGCAGTTCGTGGGATTCTCGAGAATCGTGTCGACAGCGACCTCTACACAGCCATTCTGTCACATCATTTAATGACCTCACCTGGCTGGCATCACAACGGGGATATCGAAGAGGCAGGAATTCAAGACTGTTTCTTATCGTTTCATTCTAAGAAACGCGGGTACTATCTGTATAAGGCTAAAATCGAGGAGCCCGATTTCCACTACGGCATTTCGTGCCCGACCTCGAGGAGCTCGGAGCAGAATTGAAGCTCGACCCCGAGGACGCATATCGAGGCTTCCCTATGTTCGACCCAGGGGAGTACAAGTCAGTGACTATCGTGGAAAGGCGGGAAATTTTCAAGGGCACGTGGTTAGAGCTGACAACGCCTGTAAAGATAGTACAAGTCCGTACCGGACCATTAAATAGATATACCGGCTGTGCTTCTTTGTAATAATTATTCATGTACTATGTTGGGATTCCCTCTCCTATATAAAGGAGACCCTTGTCATTTTTTGGACACATGATATTCAATACAAGAACATTCTCTGCTTTCTAACTGAAACATAACCCACAATCGTTCCACTGATTTATTACTTCTATTTATTGTGTTCATTAATTGTTTTTCATCTATTGCTCATTATTGATCATAAAGGGCTGCCCTCGAGGCTCTCTATACTGTTATTGGCTCTTCGATTGCCCGTTGTTAAGCATTGCACTTCGACTTCGAGGCCCAACTTCGGCCAACTCGAGGCATTGTCTCGCAACTGTTTGGTTTTCGCATCACTACTGCAAAATCAAATATAATTATAATTACTATTTTCAAAGTAAACATACTTGTTTTCCAAGAAAATATTTTCTTGGAAAATATTTTTCGTTATACCAAACACACCCTTTATCTTTTAAATAAAAAGCTTAATCACAGTGATAATTTAATGAGCGCTTCTTTAAGTCCTAATGTGAAATTCCTATTTCCCACATACTGTCGCGGAGCTTGGTAAATTAACCCAAGTGGCAAATACAATTAATGTCATGGGGTACAAAAGGATAGATTTTCATTTCTTGTACACCAGAATACAAATTTTAGGAGATCTGTGTTGGGTTTTTTTTTTGGACTTTTCCCCTTCCTATGTGGATAAAAAAAATAAAAAAATGGCAAAATATTCCCCTACTCTATTGAATTTGGCATAGTTATACCCTTCTTCTATCTATTATATTGGATCACAAATGTCATTTACGTTATATTTTGGCTCAAAAATACCCCTAAGACTAACAATTGACTAACAAACTATTTAAACCTTTATAAAGATCTACGTGGCACTCTTTTGTTGGTCCACGTGGAAGGATGTGATTTAAAAAAATAAATTAAAATGAGAAAGCTCAATGGCTATACACGATGTCATTATCCGGAATCTGCAATCGGAGAACTCTTCCTCTGTCTCATTTGATCAGCTTGTAAGAAACAAATCATTAACGTTATCACCAAATAAAATGACACAATTGATCATGGCGAAGTGAGTAATTACAATACAATTAAGAATTTCACCAGTTCAGTTCAGTTTGAAACTTCTTGGTTAAATCTTGGCACCAGTTTCAAGGGGAAAAAATCAATTCAGTTTGTTTGAAACTTCATATTAAAATGGCTATGATCCTTGTCGCTTAAAAATCTATTGACATTCTTGGCTAAATTTTGAGGTCTGTTAAACTTTTCTTTAATCTAACTTGACTTGTTGAAATTTATTTTAGTGTTCGATCTATCTTGACTTGTAAGTGATGGACAATAATATTTTTTTGACAGTCTGAACTTCAGAATCGTCAAAGTTTCGGAGAAACAACAGGTGATGCATTTAGGGTTGTATTTGGAAAGGAGCAGCCTGGTCGGGTTAGATGCTATGGTAGATCGGTGACGACAAACTCTCTGAAAAAAGATGAAGAAATCACCAAGCTTAAACAACAACATGCCAATAAAATAACTTCTATGAAGGAAGAAATGAAGGAAATGATGAGAGAAGAAATGCGATGTTTTTTAGTCGACTGGTGAAAAACAACCCCGGACTGGATTTTCATGATATACAAGAGTGTGTTGGATCTAATATTCCTTCACCTGTTTATGCAAGTAGTGCACGAGCTATGAGAGGCCATAATCTACAACATTCTTCTGGCTCAACTCATGCCCCGAGTCTTGAAAAGGTATTTATATTTCACCAAATCGTATAATAGTAGGGGTAATTTGATCGAATAATATAACGAAGATAAAATATAAACAATATTTGAAAGTAGAGGGTGTATTTGACCCTTTTCCCTTGTTATTAAATTAAGTGATTGTCGAGATTATAGAAGGAGATAGGTAAAATGTATGTTAATTCACATTTTTGCTTCTCTTTCACTTGTATATCTTTTTGCGTTTGACATTGTTATGCTATAGTAGTGAAATAAAATCTCATTAGTTCTAGTAAGATATAAACAGTGCATACTATATATTTGTTTCTTTCTAATTTTTAATTTCATTTTGAATGTGTAGGAAAATATGGGTGATGCAATTGAAAATGGTGGCCATAAATCAATTTGATTCATTAAAGTGAATGGTGAAGACCTTTTGAACAATTGTGATGTTTATTTTTATTTTATATTGATACTATAAATATGAATACATTTGGTTTTGTAGAGGTCTTGGCTAGTGAACTTCTTAAACCAACACTGCTTTATTACTATAGATAGTACGCAAAATATGTTTCTTTGTTAAGTTTATTTCAAGTATATGCATTTGAATAATTTTTTTCCTGTTACTTATTATATAAATTTAATGCTTGAGATATATATATATATATATATATATATATATATATAGGGATTATAGTTGCGGATTCTTTGTATTGTACCTTATTTCTAGCTCATAGCGCAATTCGCTATGTTGATTCAGACTTACAATGGACTTGGATA
>ML540762.1:6322-18865 GCA_005239535.1 Nicotiana rustica | reverse complement strand
ACCCCATGTACTGAGTAAGTGCCGAGCCTAACCTCAGCCGAAGTAGTGACGAGGCTAGACTTAACAATAACGATAACCTGTCCTATTCTACAGCAGGTAATAGAGACAAGACAAGACAAAGAATAAGCAGACAAGTAAGGGATACGGGAGCAGTAAAGGGGGAACAAGTGAGATGAAGCAATTGAAAGAAGACGAACGAAATAGAAAATTCTTTGAGATTTTTCAATTTTTTTTTTTTGTTTTGTTTATGGAAAGAGAGAAAATATGCAATCTGTTTACATTGTATTAGTGAAGATAAACATTGAGTGCTTGCATTTTGGCTATTAAAATAGGATGCCCCTTATAGCGGTATTTAAGGGATTACAATTATATTCTTTTATAAATGCTATAACTGTAATAAAATCTGCTATATTTGGAATAAACAGAAATTACCATCAGTTACGAAATAATTTTTATAAAGAGACCATCTGTATAAAAATCTCTTCTTTTTTTAATAGGTTACTCGAATTATTCAGTCACAAAATTGATAATCACACTTTTTACTAAGTAGAATTATTTTTATATATACTAAAAAAAATAATACGTAATGTTCGCGCAAGGTATTTGTCACGATCCGAAATCCCACCGTCGGAACCGTGATGGCGTCTAACGTTGAACCCGCTAGACAAGCCAATGTCACCAGTTATTCTAACATGTTCCTTTATTATTTAGCATTTAATAGTGATATACAAGAATAATTAGAAATCAAAGTGCGGAAGAAATGAAATCTAACAACTTAAGTAAATAGTATTACAGAAGTCCTCAATAATAACTCCCAAAACCTAGTGTCGCAATTTCACGGACTGTCTATGATTGCTACAAATAAAAGTCTAAATAAACAAGGTACTACTGTCTCAGAAATACGAGAAGACAGGAAAAGAAGTAAGATGGGGAGTGACGCCAAGGCCTGCGGACGCCTGCAGGACTACCTCAGTGTCGCCTGGTGGACTGAAGGAAGCCTCCTCGATCAGTGTCCACTGGGTCCGATACCGAGATCTGCACAACATAAAGAAGTGCGGGTGTAGCATCAGTACAACCGACCCCATGTACTGAGTAAGTGCCGAGCCTAACCCCGACGAAGTAGTGACGAGGCTAGGACACGACAAGTAATATCACCTGTGCAGTTTAAGTAAAATATAACAGAAAATAACAACAGAAAATAAACAATTAAGTACAATAACGGGGAAACAGGGGAGAAAGGGTAGCAAATATTGAAATGACGGAACGAGGCAACATATCAAATATAAAAAATAACAACGAGGATTAACAACACGAAATAAACAAGTGAAAAGAAACGGCACGACATGTCCCCTCGTGCTAAAGTATCAGAAAACACGGCACAAAATGTCCCCTCGTGCATAAATGTCACAATCACGGCACAGATGTCCCCTCGTGCATAAATAATCATAAACACGGCACGGAATGTCCCCTCGTGCATAAACAACGTAAACATGGCACGAAATATTCCCTCGTGCATAAACAACATAAACATGGCACGGAATGTCCCCTCGTGCATAAACAACATAAACATGGCACAGAATGTCCCCTCGTGCATAAATATAAAAAATAACAATTTGGCAAGAAAGTCAACAATAAGAAACCATAAATGCAAAGAAATAATCAACAGTAATAATACCGTCACAGCAAGGGACACAACTATAACCAATCCTACACAAGTGTATAGTTTAACAAAATATCTCTCAACCGCTCAAGTACTCAACAATTTTCACAACCAAGAATTTCCCTCAAACGAATAACTTCCAAAACGATATTAAATCCATAACACAATAAACCTCAATGAAAATCACACAATGGCTCATATTCGACTTACGGGCATGCTTGACCACAACATATATGTACTCCTCACCTCACCTATACATTGGACATGGAATAAACACGTAGCAAATAAGACTCAACACCTATTCCCTCAAGCTAAGGTTAGGCCAAACACTTACCTCGACTTCCACGATCAAAATCAAGCCTCAAGCACCATTTTTCCTTTCGAACCCGACTCCAAATCATTCGTATGTAGACATAATCGACTCAATAACATCAATAAATGCTAAACAATTCAATTACAATGCTTAATTATAGATTTCCCATCATTCTTCCCAAAAATCCAAAAACTAACTTCGGGCCCGCTTGGTCAAAACACGAGGTTCGGACCAAAACCCGATCACCAATTCACCCACGAGCCCGAATATATAATTTGTTTTGAAATCCGACCCCAAAACGAGGTCAAATTCCAAAATAATCAAAAAGACCTAACTCTACCCAAACCCCTAATTTTCTACCATTAAAACCCTAGGATTCTTGATGATAATTGATGAAAAACATTAGAAAGTTGAAGGAAATCAGTTAGTGAACACTTACCTACGATTTGGGAAGAAAATCTCTTGAGAAAATCGCCCTAGGTCCTCTATTTTTATGAAAGAGTTGAAGAATAAACGTCTGAAGTTGGTTTTTAAAAACATCATTGCTCGAGTTTTGCACCTGCGGTGCATGGGTCGCACCCGAGCTATCGTAGGTGCGAGAAATGGATCGCACCTGCGGAGATGGTCAGCCCCATAGGGGGCCGCACCTGCGTAAGTTTATCCGCTCCTGCGGAACCGCTTCTGCGGAGCAGGGTCCTCATCTACGAGAGGACCGCACCTGCGGGCACCAAAGCGCACCTGCGGTCTCTGGGGGATAAGTACAGACGTCTCCGTACCGATCCCTCAGACTCTACCAAGTTTGTCCGTGGATTGTGAGACCTAAGCAACCTAGTGCTCTGATACCAACTTGTCACGACCCGAAATCCCACCGTCAGGACCGTGATGGCGTCTAACGTTGAACCACCTAGACAAGCCAATGTTACCAGTTATTCTAACCTTTTCCTTTATTATTTAGCATCTAACAGTGATATACAAGAACAATTAGAAATCAAAGTGCGGAAGAAATGAAATCTAACAACTTAAGTAAATAGTATTACAGAAAGCCTCAATAATAACTCTCAAAACCTGGTGTCACAATTTTACGGACTGTCTATGATTGCTACAAATAAAGGTTTAAATAAACAAGGTACTACTGTCTCAGAAATACGAGAAGACAGGAAAAGAAGTAAGATGGGAGGTGACGCCAAGGCCTGTGGACGCCTGCAGGACTACCTCAGTGTCGCCTGGTGGACTGAAGGAAGCCTCCTCGATCAGTGTCAACTGGGTCCGGTACCGAGATCTGCACAACATAAAGAAGTGCAGGTGTAGCATCAGTACAACCGACCCCATGTACTGAGTAAGTGCCGAGCCTAACCTCGGCGAAGTAGTGAGGAGGCTAGGACACGACAAGTAATATCACTTGTGCAGTTTAAGTAAAATATAACAGGAAATAACAACAGGAAGTAAACAGTTAAGTACAATAATGGGGAAACATGCTGGGGAGAAGGGGTAGCAAATATTGAAATGACGGAACGAGGTAACAGATCAAATATAAAAAATAACAACGAGGATTAACAACATGAAATATACAAGTGAAAAGAAACGGCGCGACATGTCCCTTCGTGCTAAAGTATCAGTAAACACGGCACGGAATGTCCCCTCGTGCATAAATGTCACAATCACGGCACGGAATGTCCCCTCGTGCATAAATAATCATAAACACGGCACACAATGTCCCCTCGTGCATAAACAACGTAAACATGGCACGGAATGTCCCCTCGTGCATAAACAACATAAACATGGCACGGAATATTCCCTCGTGTATAAACAACATAAACATGACACGGAATGTCCCCTCGTGCATAAATATCAAAAACATGGCACGAAATATCCCCTCGTGCATAAATGTCAAAAATAACAGTTTGGCAAGATAGTCAACAATAAGAAACCATAAATGCAAAGAAATAATCAACATTAATAATTCTGTCCCGGCAAGGGACACAACTATAACAAATCCTACACAAGTGTATAATTTAACAAAATATTTCCCAACCGATTATATACTCATCAGTATTCACAACCAAGAATTTCCCTCACACGAATAACTGACAAAACGATATTAAATCCATAACACAATAAACCTCAATGACAATCAAATAATGGCTCATATTCGACTCACGGGCATGCTTGAACAGAACATATAGGTACTTGTCACCTCACCTATACATTGGACATGGAATAAACACGTAGCAAATAAGACTCAACACCTATTCCCTGAAGCTAAGGTTAGGCCAAACACTTACCTCGACTTCCACGATCAAAATCAAGCCTCAAGCACCGCTTTTCCTTTCGAACCCGACTCAAAATCAATTGTATCTAGACATAATCGACTCAATAACATCAATAAATGCTAAGCAATTCAATTCCAATGCTTAATTATAGATTTCCCATCATTCTTCCCAAAAATCCAAAAATTGACCCCGGACCCGCTTGGTCAAAACACGAGGTTCGGACCAAAACTCGATCACCCACGAGCTCGAATATATAATTTATTTTGAAATCCGACTCCAAAACGAGGTCAAATTCCCAAATAATAAAAAAGCCCTAACTCTACCAAAACCCCTAATTTTCTACTATTAAAACCCTAGGATTCTTGATGATAATTGATGAAAAACATTAGAAAGTCGAAGGAAATCAGGTAGTGAACACTTACCTACGATTTGGGAAGAAACTCTCTTGAGAAAATCGCCTTAGGTCCTCTATTTTTATGAAAAAGTTGAAGAAGAAACGTCTGAAGTTGGTTTTTAAAAACATCACTGCTCGACTTTCGCACCTGCGGTGCATGGGTCGCACCTGCGCTATTGCAGGTGCGAGAAATGGATCGCACCTGCGGAGATGGTCAGGACCATAGGGGGGCCGCACCTGCGGAAGGTTATCCGCTCCTGCGGAACTGCTTCTACAGAGAAGGGTCCGCATCGGCGGGCACCAAAGCGCATCTGCGATCTCGCATCTGCGGCCCTAGGCTCGCAGGTGCGGGCACACCAGAACTGGTGCACTAGCAGTGTTTTCTTAAGTTCAAACACCCCGAAAATCTACCCGAAAAACACCCGAGCCCTCGGGGCTCCAAACCAAATATGAACATAACCTCAAAAACATCCTACAGACTTACTCGTGCAATCAAATCGCCTAAATAACATCTTAAACATCGAATTAAACCCCAAAATCAATGAAATTTTCCAAAAACTTCTAAAACATCAAACTTTGCATTTAAGGTCTGAATCACGTCAAATGAATTCCGTTTCTCACCAAACTTTACAGACAACACATATAAATAATATCGAACCTGTACCGGGCTCTGAAACCATAATACGGGCCCGATATCACAAGTTTCACATAATATTTCACTTTCAAATACCTTTATATTTTTCAGAAAATAATTTCTTTTAAAAATTCATTTCTCGGACTTGGGACCTCGAAATTCGATTCTGGGCATACCGCCAAGTCCCATATTTTCCTACGAACCCTCCGGGACCGTCAAATCACGGGTCCGGGTTCGTTTACCAAAAATGTTGACCAAAGTCAATTTTACTCAAATTTCAAACACAAAATTATCATCTTTCAGTTTTTCACATAACAGCTTCCCGGCTACGCGTCGGGGCTGCGCACGCAAATCGATATGAGATATAAGGAGGTTTTCACGACCTCGGGAGACGAAATTAGCAAAAAATACACAGGATGACCTTATGGGTCATCACAATATTGATTATTTTAACTCTTTTTTTAAATTATGTAATATATCAAACAAGAATATTCACCGTAATGGAAAGTACAAAACCGAAGTTATATTATTACTATCATATCTTTCTGCACCTAGCTATCTCGGATTCAGTTAATCAAAATGATCCGCAATCGAAGTTGAATTAGCAAAGCCATATTTATCTTATAACATGCTAGAAAAATATTTATCTAACAGGGTAATATAAATGTTAGTAGTAAATGAAATAGGGATAGTAAGACCATACAAAAGTTCAAAACGCGAAATGTTTTTAATCAGGCCAACAATATCGGTTGACGAATATAATATTATGTTTAATTTTTATTATAGCTTGTGTTGGAGGGTTGTTTAACATCGTTTCATAATGTATCGTATTGTATTGTATTGTATTGTACTGTATCATTTGATGAATACAACGTTTGGATAAATTGTATCGTTTGTTGTTGTTTCATGATATCGTGCACCAGCAATATGAAGAATAAAATTTATAATATTATAAAGAAAAATTATGATACGAAATAAATTTAATATATAAAAAGGTAGAGTAAATGATAAAATAAAATTATTTAATAATAGTGAAGGGTGAGATGAGATAAAAAGACAAGATAACGACAAAACCACACAAAATCGATCGTTACATAAAGTGACACATTTCGTCGTTACGTAACGACGGATTTAACGATACGATACAATAAAATTTAAGTAACAACTTGTCACGACTAGAATTTCGCACCGTCGGGACCGTGATGGCGCCTAACATTGAACCCTCTAGGCAAGCCAACGTTACCGATTATTTTATCTTATTTCCTCATTTTTAACAGTTAACATGTGATATACAAAATCAGCGGAAATTAAAGTGCGGAAGAACCAGAATCTAACAACTTAATCAAATACTATTACGAAATTCATAGTAACTATTCCCAGAATTGGTGTCACAATTTCACGAATGTCTATGAATACTACAAATAAAGGTCTGAACAAAATAAAATACAACTGTCTCAGAATTACGTAAAGACAGGAAAGAAATAGGATAGAAGGTGACACCAAGACCTGCGGACGCCTGCAGGACTACCTCGGGTCTCCACTGGACTGAAGGCAGCAACCTCGATCTAGGGTCCGAAGGGTCTAGTACCGGGATCTGCACAAAAAATGTGCTGAGTTGTCACGACCCGAAATTCCACCGTCGGGACCGTGATGGCGTCTAACGTTGAACCCGCTAAACAAGCCAATGTCACCAGTTATTCTAACTTGTTCCTTTATTATTTAGCATTTAAAAAGTGATATACAAGAACAAATAGAAATAAGAGTGTGGAAGAAAGGAAATCTATCAACTTAATTACATAATTATCAAAAATCCATAAAACAACTCCCAGAATTTGGTGTCACAATTTCACGGATTGTCTATGAATACAACAGATAGAGGTCTGAATATACAAGTACTACTGCCTCAGAAATACGTAAAGACAGGAGAAGAAGTGAGATAGGAGGTGACGCCAAGGCCTGCGGACGCCTGCTGGACTACCTCAGTGTCGCCTGGTGGTCTGAAGGAAGCCTCCTCGATCAGTGTCCACTCGGTCCGGTACCGGTATCTGCACAACATAAAGAAGTGCAGGTGTATCATCAGTACAACCGACCCCATGTACTGAGTAAGTGTCGAGCCTAACCCCGGCGAAGTAGTGACGAGGCTAGGACACGACAAGCAATATCAGCTGTGCAGTTTAATAACATATAAAGGAAATAACGACAGGAAATAAACAGTTAAGTACAAAAACGGGAAAACATGCTGGGGAAAAGGGGTAGCATTTACACTAACGATAGAAAAGGGGTGACAGTTAAAATATAAAAATAATAACATAAATTTACAGCACCGAACAAACAAGTAAATAATAACGGCACGGCATGTCCCCTCGTGCATAAGTAACATAAACACGACACAGAATGTCCCCTCGTGCATAATATCACAAACACAACACGGAATGTCCCCTCGTGCATAATATCATAAACTCGGCACAGAATGTCCCCTCGTGCATAAATAACATAAACATGGCACGGAATGTCCCCTCGTGCATAAATAACAGAAACATGGCACGGAATATCCCCTCGTGCATAAATAACATAATCATGGCACGGAATGTCCCCTCGCGCATAAACAACTNATGGCACGAAATGTCCCCTGGGGCATAAACAACATAAACATGGCACGAAATGTCCCCTCGTGCATAAACAACATAAACATGGCACGGAATGTCCCCTCGTGCATAAACAACATAAACATGGCACGGAATGTCCCCTCGTGCTTAAACAACATAGCAACAGTTTGGGAAGAAAATCAACAATAAGAGACCATAAATGCAAAGGAACAATCGACGCAATAATAGCGTCCCGGCAAGGGACACATCTATAACCAATCTTACACAGATATATAACTTACCAAAATATTCCTCAACCGAAAAATACTCAACAGTACTCACAACTACGAATTTCCATCAAAAGATTAACTACCAATTGATATTAAATCCATAACATAGTGAATATCGGTGAAATTCACACAATTCATAAAGACCGACTCACGGGCATGCTTGACAACAACGTATAGGTACTCGTCACCTCACCGATACGTTGAACATGGAATAAACAGGTAGCAAATAAGACTCAACACCTATTCCCTCAAGCTAAGGTTAGACCAAACACTTACCTCGACTCCCACGACCAAAATCAAGCCTCAAGCACCGCTTTTTCTTTTGAACCCGACTCCAAATCAATCATATCTAGACATAATCGACTCAATAACATCAATAAAGGCTAAACAATTCAATTCCAATACTTAATTATAGACTTTCTAACATTCTTCCCAAAAACCCAAAATTTGACCCCGAGCCCGCTTGGTCAAAACACGAGGTTCGGAACAAAATCCGATCATCCATTCCCCCACGAGCCTGAATATAATTTATTTTGAAATTCGACCCCAAAACGAGGTCAAATTTCCAAATAATCAAAAAGCCCTAATCTACCCAATCCCCTAATTTTTTACCATTAAAACCCTAGGATTCTTGATGATAATTGATGAAAAACATTAGAAAGTTGAAGGAAATCAGTTAGTGAACACTTACCTATGATTTGGGAAGAAAATCTCTTGAGAAAATCGCCCTAGGTCCTCTATTTTTATGAAAAGGTTGAAGAAGAAACATCTGAAGTTGGTTTTTTAAAAACATCACTGCTCGACTTTCGCACATGCGGTGCATGGGTCGCACCTGCGCTATCGTAGGTGCGAGAAATGGATCGCACCTGCGGAGATGGTCAGGCGCAGGCCCATAGGGGGGCCGCACCTGCGGAAGGTTATCCGCTCCCGCGGAACCGCTTCTGTGGAGAAGGGTCCGCATCTTTGAGAGGACCGCACCTGCAGCCCTAGGCTCGCAGGTGCGGGCACACCAAAACTGGTGCACCAGCAGTGTTTTCTTAAGTTCAAACACCCCGAAAACTACCCAAAACACACCCGAGCCCTCGGGGCTCCAAACCAAATATGCACACAACCTCAAAAACATCCTACAGACTTACTCGTGCGATCAAATCGCCAAAATAACATCTTAAACATCTAATTAAACCCCTAAATCAATGAAATTTTCCAAAAACTTCTAAAACATCAAACTTTGCATTTTAGGTCCGAATCACGTCAAATGAAGTCTGTTTCTCACAAAACTTTACAGATATGACACGAATATTATATCGAACCTATACCGAGCTCCGGAACCATGGTACGGGCCCGATACCACAGGTTACACTTATATTTACTCTTTCAAAATCTCTTATATTTTTCAAAAAACAATTTCATTTAAAAATTCATTTCTCGGACTTGGGACCTCGGAATTCGATTCCAGGCATACGCCCAAGTCCCATATTTTCCTACGGACCCTCGGGACCGTCAAATCAAGGGTCCGGGTCCGTTTACCAAAAATGTTGACCAAAGTCAACTCTACTCAAATTTCAACACAAAATTATCCTCTCTTTTTTATCAGTTTTCCATATAACGGCTTCCCGGCTACACGCCCGGGCTGCGCACGCAAATCGAGGTGAGATAGAAGGAGGCTTTCATGGCCTCGGAACATAGATTTAGCTATAAATACACGGGATGACCTTTTGGGTCATCACAAGAGTGTAGCCTCAGTACAACCGACCCCATGTACTGAGTAAGTGTCGAGCCTAACCTCGACGAACTAGTGACGAGGCTAGGACGCGACAACCAAATAAACCTGTGCAGTTTAATCATATACGGAGACAATAATAACAACAAGAAATAAGCAGCTAAATACAAAGGAAGGGGGAACATGCTGAGGGGAGGAAATATCAAATAATGGAACAATGAAGTAAAGCAACAAAATTAGATATCAATTTAAACAACAGAAGTAGTAACACAAAGACAAGTGCACGACATCACCCTTCGTGCTTTTACTCTCATCCTCACCAAATAATAAATAGAATCGGCACGGCATCACCCTTCGTGCTTTTACTCTCATCCTCACCAAATAATAAATAGAATCGGCACGGCATCACCCTTCGTGCTTTTACTCTCATCCTCACAATAAATCAATAGAAATGGCACGACATCACTCTTCGTCCTTTTAATTTCATAATATGGCACGACATCACCCTTCGTGCTTCACACTCTCTCACAATATCACATACGACATCACCCTTCGTGCTTTATACTCTTCCTCACCCAAACAAATCAATAACAACAAACGGCAAGGAAATCAACAATATTAACAACACTAATAAAGTCATAACGTCCCGGCAAGGGAACCAACAGTAGAATCCATATCATCCCGGCAAGGGAAACAACTATAACCAACCTCACTGAGTTACTTAACTTCACGTAGATATTCTCAACTTGAATCAATACTCAACAATGATCAATACCAAGGAAATACCACCAACATGGATAATTATCAAATTAGACTCAAGTAATGCTTAATGAAAAATCACATAAATCATAATATTCGACTCACGGGCATGCTTGACACCAACGTATAGGTACTCGTCACCTCACCTATACGTTGAACATAACACTAACATGTAACAAATAAGACACCATACCTATTCCCTCAAGCTAAGGTTAAGCCAAACACTAACCTCGAATTCCACGGCCAAACTCAAGCCTCAATTACCGCTTTTCCTTTTGAACTTGCCTCCAATTCACTTGTATCTAGACATAATTAGCTTAATAATATCAATAAATGCTAAATAATTCAACCCCAATGCTAATTATAGGTTTCCTATCATTCTTCCCAAAAAGTCAAAAAATGACTCCGGGCCCGCTTGGTCAAAACACGAGGTTCGGACCAAAACCCGATTACCCATTCACCCACGAGCCCGAATATGTAATTAGTTTCGGAATCCGACTCCAAATCGAGGTCTAAATTCCCAAATTGGTAAAATCCCTAATTCTCCTAAAATCCCTGATTTCTACCCTCTTAAAGAACAAGATTTAGACCTAGAAATCTAATGGGTGTTGATGGAAATTGAAAGAAATGAGATTAAGAACACAAACCTATGATTTGGTGATGAAATCCCTCTTCAAAAATCGCCCAAGGTCGGATTCTATGGAAGAAGATATGAAATTATGGCCTACTCCAGTTTTTGTTACTGTTTGGACAGACCTTCTACGCGTTCGCGGAAGGTCTATTGTGTTCGCATAGAGCTGGGCCCATTAGCCTTCGCGTTCGCGAGTGGCCAGGCGCGTTCGCGTAGAGCAACCCACCCAGGGCTCCGCGTTCGCGTCATGGCCTATGCGTTCGCATATAGTAACCCAGGCCTCTTCCCCCTTGCTCTTCGTGTTCGCGTGGGTTACCACGCGTTCGCATAGAAGAAATACCTGGACACCAGAAAACAGCAACTACATCATATTTTCTAAGTCCAAAACACTCCGACGCCTATCCGAAACTCACTCGAGCCCTCGGGGATCCAAACCTAACATGCACACAACCTTAAAAACATCCTACGACTCGTGCGATCAAATCGCCAAAATAACATCTTAAACAACTAATTTAGCATCAAAATCAAAGGAAATCTCAAGAACTTTCAAAGTTTCACATTTTACGTCATATGACCTCCGCTTCTTACCAAATTGTACAGGCATCACTCAAATACTATATTAAACCTGTATCGGGCTCCGGAACCAAAATACGAGCCGGATACCATCAATTTCAAATATAGCCAAATTTCCAAAAACTCTTATAATTTCAATTAAACAATTTATTTCAAAAATTCATTTCTCGGGCTTGGGACCTCGGAATTCGATTCCAGGCATACGCCCAAGTCCCACATTTTCCTACGGATTCTCCGGGACCGTCAAATTACAGGTCGAGGTCCGTTTACCCAAAATGTTGACCGAAGTCAACTTAAATTCAATTTTAAAGGCAAAATTAGCATTTTTCTCAGCTTTTCACATAAAAGCTTTCCGGATATACGCTCGGACTGCGCACGCAAAACGAAGTGAGATAAAAGGAGGTTTCCAAGGCCTCGGAACACAGTTGTGACTTATAAAATGAGAGATGACTTTTTGGGTCATCACACAACTAAAACATACATTGTATTTAAAGTAACATTACGATACAATACAATGAGTAACGACCATCCAAACAAGCCGTTAGTATTTTATATTGCAATTATTAATGACATCGCATATATCCAATTATACTTTAATTGTTTATCTTTATAAGTTTAAAAGACAGTCATTCATCTTTTTAGTCTTCCATTTTTACTTATTTGTTCAATATTCTTTTTAATAATATCGATATTATTTTACAAAATAAACGATAT
>ML540761.1:0-69037 GCA_005239535.1 Nicotiana rustica | reverse complement strand
TATATTTCAGCAATATTGTCTATTATTCATTTTTCTCTATTTCCTTGATTATCAGTAACCCGTGTTCATCCTAGAAATAGCTTTAGTCAAAAGATCTAATTCTTTGGTTAAACAGTAATGTGGACCCAATTTTTAAAATTTTAATAGTTATATTATTATTTAAAATATTTTATAAAATTTAAAGAAATTTTATTAAAAATTATCGGCCAAAGTTGGTCGGTTAATTCAGGGGAAGCATTTACCGACCAACTTTGGTCGGTAATGTGGACCCAATTTTAAAATTTTAATAGTTATATTATTATTTAACATGTTTAATAAAATTTAAAGAAATTTTATTTAAAATTACCGACCAAAATTGGTCGGTTATTAGGTCAACATTGGTCAGAATTATGAATCACTTTTATATTTACTATCTAAATAATATAAATGTAATCCGTTAACACTTTGTAATAAAAATAATGAATACACTAATATATACTCTAACATGCTATATATGTAGTTAAAGTAGTACAACGAAACGTGTTATATATATATAGGTCAAATTTTATTTTTAATATTCAATGATGCATCGAAGTAAGTTATAAGTCGATGAATCAATTTACAAATAGATATATTTGATGCTAAATTATATATACTAATTAGGATCTTCACAAGTCTATCAATCCCTAAAAGAACTCGACCCTCTAGGAATAGGACTAATAGGCACACGGTCGAATGTGTGAATGATCCATTATATCCACCAATTTCCATATTCAATCAACCAGGCTGATGTTCTAAGGATGTTAGAAATAGAAGTTTGAGTGATACGGAATACAAGTCAGCTACACTTCATGTGTTGCTAAATTGTCCCGAAGTTGTACCATTTCTCAAGTAAGTATTGATTTATTAGTTATCAAAATATAAAATTTAATGTGATTACATCTTAATGCAACTACTAAAAATATTCGATGTGTCACAGTCACTTCGTGGGTCAATTTGGCCATGATTCTGTACATACGAGATTTGATACGTGATTCAAACAATTTGTAAGTTTATCCTGACAATGTTCTAACACTATGTAGGTAAATAATGTTTGTAATTCATGCTAACTTATGAATTTTTTTAACACTATGTAGGTAATTGATCCAAATAATGGTGTAAATCAATTTTTGAAAGATATATCTTGGGGACCTGGGCTTCAGGTCACAACAATATCTAAGTACAGAGTGAATGGTTATAAGTTCCATATAGAGGATTTTTCTAAAAATAAAAATAGCAACACCAACGGGGTGTGGGTTCAAGGGGGTAATGGCAACCAAGTGGAGATATTGATTTTTCTGGTGCACTCAAAGAAATAATACAACTAGAATGTACAGGTTGTCCATATAAGAAATTGATACTCTTTAGATGCAGTGGTTTGACCCAAATCCAACAAGAGGTACAAGAGTACACAACCAATACAACATAATTGAGGTTAATCATACGAGGAAGTATGATCGCTATGATCCTTTCATAATTGCACATAATGTTAGGCAAGTGTATTATGCTCCTTATCCATTACGGCGGAATAAGTCTGATTGGTGGGTTGTAATAAAAACTAAGCCTGCAGGTATGGTGGAAGTCGAGAATGTGTTAGATGTTGCATATCAAAACGATATCTCCAGTGTTCACAAAATAGTGGACGATCAATTAGAAAATGATTTGGAACATCCTGAACGCATATTGGAGGAAGTTGATATAAATGAAGTAACAATTATATAAAATGAGGACGAAGAATCAATTGATGAAGCTCAAACAAGTGAGGACGAAGAATTCTCAGACGAGGAACAATACGTCGATGAGCTTTAAAAAATTGGGTTTTTAAAGCATTCTCGTTTTATAGATAGTTTCTTATATGTTTCAATCTAAATATGTATGATATTATGCAGATGGCAGGCAAGGTTCAAGGTAACAATGACCCTACTGGTTCTCGGGGTCTAGAAAAGGCTAGGAAGGGAAAGAAGAGGGTAGATAATAATACTCCATCTTTTCCACCCTCTTTAGAGATGCCTATGTCTTATCCTCCACCCCATGACTACACTAAGATTACATAGCATCACGAGCCCTACACCTTCATCCAGACACCCGGTCTTTCATCACAGGGCCATAGGACTATACGTCCGACATACAATCCAACTGCCTCACAACCACGTGGATCGCAACCATCTGCATCGTAGCCATCTATATCACATCCCTACATATCACAACCACATGGATCGCATCCATCCATATCATAACCACTCGTATCATGGCCATCAGTATCACAGCCACTTGGGATCCATCCAGATATGTCGTAGTCACAGGGATCACAACCATCTTCATCAGCGACTCCATCTATTTCAGGCCTTCGCCTGCGAGGTAGTAGCTCTGACCCCCTACACCATCCACACATGCCTCTGATACACATGCTTCAGATGATGATGATGATGATGACGAGGAAGTGCATTATGATAAATATGGTAGGATCATCATAGTCCCCGAGGGTGATGGGTAAGAGTTATTTGTTATTTTTGCATTTATTGTTTTGTGACGTTTTTATCAAGATATTAATGTGTTTTTATTGTTGATTTTCAGGTTCATCCCGAGTAATAATACTACGAGGAAAATCACCAAAGCCATTAGAAAGCTTTATGATGGCCCTTATGCGACTTGGACTGATTTACCATTTCAACCAATTTAAGGTATAAATGTTCTTTTAAGCAGTTTAATAATTTATATTTATGATATTTTCATATAATATTTAACTTTTGAAATACGCAACAAGTGTCTATGGGAACACCGTTATAGCGCGGAAGTGGCTGCAAATTTTCATCATAAAGCTCGCAAGCGATTGTCAGATGCTTTCTCTGATGCTAGAAATAAGAACAAGAAGCCTGACTGGTTACTTCAAAATTTATGGGATGATTTGCTAAGGCAATAGCTTACCGAAAAGTTCTTAGATAAGAGAGAAAAAGGAAAGAAAGCTTGCGCATCTGAGAAGGGAGGCTCCTTGCACACTGGAGGTGTGATCAGCCTAGGGATAATAAAAAGAAGATTGGTACGTAATTGCTTAAATTATTTTAATCTTCAAAGTATATCTATTCTTTTTATTAACTAAATTAAATTTTTTTTTCAGGAAAAGAAGTTGGGGCATCCAATGAACCATGATGAGCTATTCAAGGAGACGCATATTGTAAAGAAGAAGAAAGAGACAGATCAAGAAAGGTGGGTCGAGGACCGGGCCTCAACTGAATATGTAAGATTTCACTTTACTTTAAGTATTTTAATTTACTTTTATATAAATATGAAATACTAATTCAATTTAAATTTTCGTATAGGGTCGCTACCAAACTAACGTGGAGGAATTCATCCGCACTCAGCCAGCTAGTGAATCGGGTGAGCTAACCCAACATTCAAACGAGGATGTTGAAAGAATATGGATTGAGTCTGCTGGCGGTCGAAAATGGGGGAAGGTATATGGGCTTCCTACTAAAACGTTCCATCGCTATAAGTGTGGAATGCAAGGAATGGGGACTTCCTCGCAAGGGGAGTAACTTATGGGGAGAGTCTCTACGCTATGCGGGAGACAGTGACAAATCTCACATCCGAGCTAGAAGCGACCAAGGAAAGAGAAAGGGTTAGAGATGCCCAATTCCTTGGCATGCAAGCTCAGATCAGAACTCTCCTATCTACTGGAGCTTTCCCATTTCCCCGGTCTCGTGAGTCATCGCCAGAGGCTCGACCTGCACGTGATCGTTCCTCCCGTCCTCTCCGTGATCGTTCCTCCCATCGTCCCCGTGGTCGTTCTTCTCGTCCTCCACAATACCATTCTCTATACCGTCTTGTAGATGAAATTTCATCAGACGGTGATGATGATGTTGTAGAAAATACACCTTGACTTTTATATACTTTGAACTAGACAAATAGAACCAGTTTTGAACTAGTTGTAATAAGTTTTAACTTGGTTTTGGATTTTTTAGTTCAATTGAACTTTAATTTGTTAGTTTTAATGTATTTATTGATTGTTGTTGTTGTTGTTGTTGTTGTTGTTGTTATTATTGTTGTTGTTATTGTTGTTATTGTTGTTGTTGTTAGTTCAATTGAACTTTAATTTGTTAGTTTTAATGTATTTATTGATTGTTGTTGTTGTTGTTGTTGTTGTTATTGTTGTTGTTATTGTTGTTGTTGTTATTGTTATTGTTGTTGTGTTGCTATTGTTGTTGTTGTTGTTGTTGTTGTTGTTGCTATTAGGGATTTTGGTATGCTGGCAGGTGGTGTAGCTGCTTAAATAGACATTTTATGCCAAAATTAAAACCCAGAAAATCGACCAAAGCTGGTCGGTTTCTAATAAATTTTTTTTTTCCAGCAAATTACCGACAAAAGTTGGTCGGTAATCATTAAAAAAATAAAAAATTTACAATTACCGACCAACGTTGGTCGGTTAATGGACAAGGAATTCCTAGAATTCAACATTATCGACCAACTTTGGTCGGTATTGTTAAATTTTAATTTTAAAAAACAATATTTTCATTTACCGACCAACTTTGGTCGGTATTTTTTTAAAATTTAATAATTAATAAAAAGATATAATTTAAATACACCGACCAACTTTGGTCGGTAAAGTTAAATTATTAAAATATATTTCCGACCAAAGTTGGTCTGTAAGTCTTTTAAATTCTTTAGATGGTCGTTTTAACATACCGACCAACCTTGGTCGGTGTTACACCCCATTCTTTCGTACATGAAAGTATGCCATAAATAAATTAATGGAAGCTCGGAAATGAGATGTTACATCCCGCATTTTGGAACGTTAAAGTTTCGTCGTAGGTTAATCGATGCAAGTTCGGGAATGAAATTATTTTGTGATTATAAGCATTATGCTATTTTAAACAAGTGATGAGTAAATTGGTGAAGCTGAGAGGGTAAGCAAATCGAACAAAATGAATTTCGTCGAAGTTTGACATTTTAGGATAAAATATAGCCCGAGCTAAAATACCTGATATTTATGGACTAGTATCATACAATGTACCACATGGCCATAAAAGTGAGGTGTATAAGGTATGCCAAAAATGAGCAATATTTTAAGTAATTTGAGATAATTTTTAATTATAGGGATAATTGGTTAATTATTTGTTAGTGGAGATTAACAAGTTAATTAAAGAATTTTTTTGAATAAGCTTAATCAAGACTTTGGATAAGAATTAACTCACTTTTCAATAAAAACACGTATCCACGTCTTAAGAAAAGTACTACTGTATTTGTAAACTACGAGTGTTCCATTTAAAGTGACACATTAATCCTATTCATTCCATTTCTTTACAATATATTCAATATCACTTGGCCCCTAAATTAATGTCATCTCCTTCTTCTTTACTTCTTTCATTATACTACACTTCTATGGCAGCCTATATGGGTTTCAACGCCATAATAGCAGGTTACATGTTTTGTAACACAATTTAGAATTATACAATAGCAGCGTAAGATGCAATTCCAAGAGAACACGATATAATCTTTTTCAAGAATATCATACGGATTTTTCCCCTACTTCAATTTGCTGTTACGTAATTTGTCGAAATTGATGTGCGTTAGAGGAATTGTCAAGAAAATCAGCTCAGGTATGTTAAGGCTATCCCTTCTTTCTTTTGTAATGATCCATGCAATACGAACGAAACGTGAAAATGCGCAAATTCCATAAATGACTCTATTCATAGAAGTATTAGAAATATCTATGTTCTTGAATTTCCATGTGTCATAATATTTTATCATCTATTCTTGGGTCTCAGAAAGATATGAAAGTTGAACAGAGTTTAATTTATGATATTACTCAAAGGAAAAATTGTCTTACGAAGCCCCGAAAGATTTTATTAACGTACTTTGCATGCATTGCATTCATGTGCATTGACCCATGACCATAATATATGGGATACGGGAAAAGGTTACGCCATTATATATGCACCACCACCTGATCAGCTGTTATGATGATGATGTTTCCCACAGTGGCTAAAATATGATTCAAACGGTGTTATATACGCGTATATATGTATGTATATATATGTATATGGGATATGGGAAAGGTTATGACGTTATATACGCACCACCACCTGATCAGCTGGTATACGATGATGATTTTGCCCACAGTGGCCTTTATGATATGATGGGATGCCCTCAGAGGCCGATGATGTTATACAACATGTATCTATGCACGACATGACATTCATACGCATATGCATGACGCTAAAAGTAATTTATGATTTACAAAGTTATTCAGACTTACAGGTTGAGTCATGTACTCTATATGACATCGATGTCTCTTATATATTTATTTATGTGCCTTACATACTCGGTACTTTATTTGTACTGTCGTCCCATTTGCCTGGGGATGCTGCGTTTCATGCCCGCAGGTCCCGATAGACAGGTCGAGAGCCCTCCAAGTAGGCTATCAGCTCAGCGGAAGATGTTGGTGCACTCCATTTTCTTCGGAGTTGCTTGTTTGGTTAGTATGATTTAGACGTGTATTGTTTGGTATGGCAGGACTCTGTCCCGACCTTTACGACATTTATGTACTCTTAGAGGCTTGTAGACATATGTCGTGTGAGTGAAAGATTGTACAGCCTATGTTTTGAGTTTATAAATGATTATGTTGGCTTATTAGGCTCGTATGTCACATGTATATGATGATGTTATAAGAAAGATACGTTACGTTGGTGCTCGGTTGAGTAAGGTACCGGGTGCCCGTCGCGGCCCATTGGTTTGGGTCGTGAAAAAAATGGTATCAGAGCAGTTCTGTCCTAGGGGAGTCTACAAGCCGTGTCTAGTAGAGTCTTGTTTATGAGTGTGTCGTGCACCACACTTATAAGCAGGAGGCTACATGGAATTTAGGGCTGTCACTCTTTCTTCTTACTCTAGATCATGTGGTAGAGTTCACTTATAAGCATTCAAATTCCGAAATTCTATCTTATTCGTAATAAGATGGTACCTACATCCGAAAAGACGGTTGGAAAGAGAGATAGCTGTGGAAGAGCTGAGTCAGAGGAATTTGACATGGGTGTACTAAAAGGTGTAAGCTTCCTGACAAGAAGCCTTAAGGAAAGAACGCCTATCCATCTTTATGGTGAAGGACAATGAGAGATTAAGAAGGTAAGTACAAGTTTCAGTAAGTAAAAGGAGCAAGGTGAAAAAGGGTACGAGGTACCCAGTTAATGAAGGTTAACATCGTTTATAATTGAGGCAGAGAAACATAAGATTTTTTCAGTTATATTCAATAGTGACAGAGGTATATATAATTGGTCGCACCCATTCCAGATATGCCCTATGGGGGTTAAAAGTAGTATAAGAAGATATGATGGATGAATTGTTTGCGTCAATTGAAATTTCCGAAGGATATTGCAAATAATCTAATAGATCTCTTTATGAGACACCCAGATGGTACACTTTAAAATAGTGCAACCAGATATAAGTACTACAAAGACATGCACTATAAGCCTTGAGGGGATATATACTACCTTAGTGTGGCTCGCGTCCCTAGTAAAGCAAGAACTTTAAGCAACTTGAAGAGCCACTGGATGGAGCAAAGGGAAGCTGAAAGAAAAAGAATGTCTTGTTCGAGTTTTCAGAATAAAGTGGTAAGAATAAATATTAGCAGGAAATAAGAAAAGAGTTACTGATGTATTATGAGTATGATATGATACGTGGATGAAAACGGTAAATCAAAAAGATGATAGTATTACAGGGTCTACAGTAAATTGACGGAAAAGACAAGAGGTGACATGCCTTGAAATAACAAAAGAGTATAGGCTATAAAGTCATATCCTCATTTCAAGAAATAAGTCTGCGACTCTAACGTGATTAACAGAAGGAAAAGTTAGACCCCAGAGTAATAAAAGCCAGTATGGATTGGTGAACAAGATAAAATAAACATGAATTAGGGACTGAGTGATTGATAATAGTCGGCATCAAGAGAATTTCAAATTTTGGTTCTGGTGATAATAGGATGGACAACAAAAGAATATTCATTAGAAATTCGGAGAATGGTCATTCAGGGAGACGCTTCCCTAAAGCAAGTAATATAAACAAAGTTAAGTTTAAGGGGATGTATGTGCCAGTTACAAAGTGTCACCATTGATAGTGAGGAATTTTGTTATCCTTGGTACAAAAGGATTATCGTAAGGCGAGTAAGGGTCATTGATTATGTGAAAGGATGCCAACAATGAAGAGGAAAAACATCTGTAAATAGGTCATCGTATCTCCAACTCTTAGTACTCCCCAAAAAAAGGGGGAATATGGAATGATGTGGCAGTAAGTCAAATTAAGTGGATCTAGTAACTATGGAACGATAAAGGAAGGATGTGATAAGAATGAGAAAGGGATGAGATTGAACTTATTCAAATGTTACAGATATGCTATGATTCCAGAACATTATGTAAGCACGATGTCAGAAAAAAGAAGTAAGGGTTCCGGCCCGAGATGTTATTGATAAAGAAAGAGCAAGCACAAGATGTAAGTTAAGACAAAGGAAATAACCCAAGAAATATTACGCGGACTATTGATATGAGAACAGACCAACGAGCAGTTAGTAGTTGATTCAGGAAGAGTCTTGTTATGGCTAGACGAGAGGATAAGGACAAATCAGCAGATCAATACAAGATAAACACAGGGAACCCCAACATAGGGAATTCAGCTCCACAGTTATGACATTGTAATACTTGAGATATATTCGTATAAGAGTTGGCGAAGTTAAAAAGGTACCATATGAGTATTAAGGAAATAAAAGAGAATGCCACTAGAAGACAATCAAAATATCAGTTCAGAAGAAACCCTACAAGCACAAGGATACAGAGGTAAGAAACTACAGATGAGTATAGGAAAAGAAGGACATCAGAAGGTCCTTCAAGTAAACAATGTAATAGGCTCACAACTTTACAAGAGTCAGAGGGTCTTCCCAAAGTACTACGACGAAAGTCTAGCTGAGGAAATAAGGAAGAAGGATTCAACCTCAGCACAACGACCCAAAGAGGAAATTTTCATGTGACATCAGTCTCAAAACAACATTGTATGCACTCCCTAAGAAAGGGGCACATGCAGTGGCTAATGAACATGGATAAAAATCAGAAGTGATATTCACGATTATATGAGTTGTATATAATTCCAATATGTGTGGGCACTAAGATAAGCCATGTACTTATGCAACAAGTGGGAGCGACCAGGAAAAGTAATAGCATATGTTGAAGAAAAAAATCTAAGA
Organism: Nicotiana rustica; assembly: GCA_005239535.1. Classification (NCBI taxonomy): domain Eukaryota; kingdom Viridiplantae; phylum Streptophyta; class Magnoliopsida; order Solanales; family Solanaceae; genus Nicotiana; species Nicotiana rustica. The sequence goes on along the minus strand of ML540761.1, from coordinate 59,799 downwards.
TGGAACAAAAGAAATCATCTGACCAATGATTCAGAGTTAGTTACCTTATGAACGCACTTAAGGGTTTGGAGTTTTATACCTGCAACATATATAGCCGTAGAAGATTCTGGTATACGTTCAAAGAAAGAATTGAGCCCAGGTCATAGACGAAGGATTGCATTGTTAAAGAATTTTGTCATGAATATCCCTCAGCGCCTATGAAAGGCTAAAGTACTAATACCAGGAGCCAGTGATTGGAAGATAACTTAAGCCTACATAAAGACTGATCAGAAAGAAGGGGAAACTAAAGAGTTACATCGACTAAATAAAACAGGAGTGGACCAAGAAATTATAGACCTCAGGATCACTCTTAAATAGCAGAGGTAAAAACATGATAGTACAGTAGCCATATTTTATAACAGCTCTACGATGGAACCCAACTGAAGAGTACCAGCCTCATAAGAAGTCAGTACGAAGCTCCCACCGGATTGTGTATGCACCAAAGGTGCAAGAATTAAAATAAAGCCTCGGGTTGTGGAGATAGATTATACCTATGTGGAACAGAGGTTATGAAAGAGATAGAAAAATGTGGGGGAAAAGGTGAACAACGTACAAGATACTCAAATACAAAAGGTTATGAATAGTCTATACTGCGGATAAGAAGGTTAGAAACGTTGAGATTCAGTATCCATGAATGATAGCAGCATCGTCAGTGGCATATTTTCCAACCTATGATTTCTAGGTATCGAGATGTCTAGTTAAGAGAGTGAAAGAAGAGTTTGAGATGATGTGATGTCTCACTTGATGTTCCAGAATAACATAAGTAAATATATGGTGCAGGCAAGTTGAAGAACGGTTTCGAGTAGTATAAATGAATATGTGTAGGTCACAAACTAAAGTATGGTAAAGAGACAAGGTCTTTGGAAGACATGACTAAGGATAAGAAAGGGATAGTGAGAAGGTGATGAGAATGGATAAGTCCTCAGGATTAAGCCCATGAAAACAAGAGAGCTGATGGTTTCTCTAAGTTATAGAAAACTCATAGTCTGAATAAACTCAAGGGAGTCTAAGACTAGTGGCACTTAGAAGAGATAAAATGCTTCCATGGTAGTAGAATAAGGGTGTAATTGTGATAGATAAAGAATGATGTTTGGAACTCCGATTGAGTAATGATTTCATGAATTGTACAGGTAAGGTAAATCACATTGAAATGCTATGAAATACGATTATGAAAGTATAGTATCGTATCGCTCCCAGGTGGATCGGGAAAATCACTTCAAATGTTCCACGATTCAACGTGAGCCCTAGTGATTACGTAAGAGGTTTCAAGTTATCAGTGGTAGATTATAGATCAATATTGAGGTGAATCAACAATGGATGGACAAAAGTCACAAAGTATGAGATGAGATTAGGCCGTCATTCTTAAGATGAACAGTAATGATGAAGCATTAAAGGATTTAGATTTATACATATGGGATAAGCAACAAAACTAACCTGGAGTTTGGTAGCAGACCTTAGGTGTGATAAATCAAAGTAAGAGTTATGGAAGTAAAGTCATACGAATGGATAAACGGATCTATGACAGAAGGTAGCAACATGCACGAGATTGGAAAGATTTCGACCACAAGTCATGGTATGAGAAAGAGGACTAAATGGGGGAATGCCCTAGACTTTGGAATTATTCATAGAACGGTTCCCTAGATTGCAAGGAGAGTACTAAAGTATTCGAAAGGCATAAGTTATGAAAATGATAAGGCATCAGTCAACATTCGAGGACGAATGTTCCAATGGGAGGAATGATGTTACACCCCATGTTTTCGTACATGAAAGTATGCTATAAATAAATTAATGGAAGCTCGAAAACTAGATGTTACATCCCGCATTTTCGAACGTTAAAGTTTCTTCGTAGGTTAATCAACGCAAGTTCGGGAATGAAATTATTTTGTGATTATAAGCATTATGCTATTTTAAACAAGTGATGAGTAAATTGGTGAAGTTGAGAGGGTAAGCAAATCTAAAAAAATGAATTTCGTCGAAATTTGATATTTTGGGATAAAATATGGCCCGAGCTAAAATACCTGATATTTATGGACTAGTACCATATAAGGTACCACATGGCCATGATAGTGAGATGCATAAGGTATACTAAAAATGAGCAATATTTTAAATAATTTGGGATAATTCTTAATTATAGGAATAATTGGTTAATTATTTGTTAGTGAGAGATTAATAAATTAATTAAAGAATTTTTGTGGATAAGCTTAATCAAGACTTTGGATAAGAATTAACTCACTTTTCAATAAAAACACGTATCCATGTCTTAAGAAAAGTAATACTGTATTTGTAAACTACGTATGTTCCATTTAAAGTGACACATTAATCCTATTCATTCCATTTCTTTACAATGTATTCAATATCACTTGTCCCTTAAATTAAGTCATCTCCTTGTTCTTTACCTCTTTCATTATACTACAATTCCATGGCAGCCTATATGGGTTTCAAAGCCATAATAGCAAGTTACATGTTTTGTAACACAATTTGGAATTATATAATAGCAGCGTAGACGCAATTCTAAGAGAACACGGTATAGTCTTTCTCAAGAATATCATACAAATTTTCTCTACTTCGATCTGCTATTACGTGATTTGTCGCAATTGATGTGTCTTAGAGGGAATGTCAAGAGAATCGGCTAAGGTATGTTAAGGCTATCCCTTCTTTCTTTTGGCATGATCCATGCAATACGAACGAAACGTGCAAATGCACAAATTTCATAAATGACTCTATTCATAGAAGTATTAGAAATATCTATGTTCTTGAATTTTCATGTGTCATAATATTTTATCATCTGCTCACGGGTCTCAGAAAGATATGAAAGTTGAAAAGAGTTTACTTTATCATATTACTCAAAGGCAAAATGGTCTTACGAAGCCCCAAAAGATTTTATTAACGTACTTTTCATGCATTGAATTCATGTGCATTGACCCATGACAAGATAGAGTTATATACGCCTATATATGTAAATATATGTATATGGGATACGGGAAAGGGTTACGACGTTATATACGCACCACCACCTGATCAGCTCGTATATGATGATGATGTTGCCCACAGTGGCTGAAATATGATTCAAACGGCGTTATATACGCGTATATATGTATGTATATATATGTATATGGGATATGGAAAAGGTTATGGTGTTATATACGCACCACCACCTGATCAGCTGGTATACGATGATGATTTTTCCCACAGTGGCCTTTATGATATGATGGGATGCCCTCAGAGGCTGATGATATTATGAAACATGTACCTATGCACGACATGACATTCATACGCATATGCTTGACCCTAAAAGTAATTTATGATTTACAAATTTATTCAAACTTACAGGTTGAGTCATGTACTCTATATGTCATCCATGTCTCTTATGTATTTATTTATGTGCCTTACATACTCGGTACATTATTCATACTAACGTCCCTTTTGTCCGGGGACGCTGCGTTTCATGCCCGCAGGTTCCGATAGACAGGTCGAGAGCACTCCAAATAGGCTATCAACTTAGCGGAAGATGTTGGTGCACTCTATTTGCTTCGGAGTTGCTTGTTTGGTTAGTATGATTTAGACGTGTATTGTTTTGTATGGCGGGACTCTGTCCCGACCTTTACGACATTTATGTACTCTTAGAGGCTTGTAGACATATGTCGTGTGTGTGAAAGATTGTACGGCCTTGTCGGCCTATGTTTTGAGTTTATAAATGATTATGTTGGCCTATTAGGCTCGTATGTCATATGTATATGATGATGTAATAAGAAATATACGTTACGTTGGTGCTCGGTTAAGTAAGGTACCGGGTGCCCGTCGCGGCCCATTGGTTTGGGTCGTGACAGTCGGTATAATAAAATGACCATCAAAATAGCGACCAAGCGTATTTGGACGCGTTTTGGTCGGTAATTGGCCATAACCGACCAATGTTGGTCGGTTTTTCTGGTCGGTATTTACCAGATTTCTAGTTGTGTCGGCACTCAACACTCGCACTCAGTAGGTACCTGCGCTCACTGGTGGTGTGTAAAGACTACAGAGGGGCTTTTTCAGCCTAAGCGCTATATCATGCCCATCACGGGGCATAATCAATGAAACATGCTGCGGGGTGCAGCCCGATCCCATAAATGTCCTCACAAATCAGGCCCTCAACTTCACTCAGTCATAAATCTCTCCAGTCTCTCGAGCTCTAAGAAATCAATGTAATCATCCCAAACAACATTTATATGATGCATCAAAATAGAGTAACATAGACTGAGCTATGAAGTAAATATGCATAAACATGACTGAGTACAAATTTTCAATCAAAACAGTGAGAGGGCAGTAGGAAAACACCTCTAAGGGTCCAAACAATACTGGCATAAGTCCTAGACATGGCATCCAACATGATTTACAATAATTCTTTCCAAAACACATAATGAGCATATAGTTTCAACAGGATATTCAACTTCTCAGTTGCTACGAAATGGACCAAGTCACAATCCCCAACGGTGCACGCCCACACGCCCACACGCCTGTCACCTAGCATGTGTGCCATCTCTAAATAGTCACATGACACAAAAATCCAGGGTTTCATACCCTCAGGACTAGATTTACAACTGTTACTTACCTCAAACCGAGAAAATCTCTACTCTGCGATGCTCTTTCCCCTTGATTCGGCCTCCAAATGCTCTGAGTCTATTCACAACCAATACAATACCATCAATATACGCTAAAGGAATGGATTCCACAAGAAAAAAGACAAATTAGACTCAAAACCCGAAATTGGCTCAAACCCGACCCCCGGGCCCATGTCTCGAAATCCGACAAAAGTTACAAAACTTGAAAGCTCATTCACTCATGAGTCTAACCAAATGAAATTTATCAAAATCTGATATCATTTGGTTCCTCAAATCCTCAAATTAAACTCTCGAAAATCCCAAGCCCTAACCCCCTATTTTCACTCCTAAATCTCACTAATTAGATGACAACACGATGGGAAAGCACCATAGATAGGAGTTCATAGCTCAAAAAACTTACCTCACTGAAAACCTTGAATCCCCTTCAAAATCGCTCCAAAAAGCTCCAATGTCCGGCTGAAAATGGTGGAAAATGAACTAAAATTCGCGAAGTGTTCTATTTATAAGTTCTGCCAAGACTTTCCGCACCAGCGGCTCAGAATGCGCACCTGCGGTCTCGCTTTTGCCCAAAATCTTCCGCACCTACGGAAAATCACTTAAGTCCTCAATTTCGCACCTGCGGACGCGTATCTGCGCATCTCCTTCTACTTCTGCGGAATTGGCCCATCTCCTCTCTTCTGCATCTGCAACTCAGCCTCGCACCTGTGGGCTCGCAGATGTGACCACTCCTAAGAACCTGCGGTTCCAGCCCAGGTCTTCTATGTCCGTATCTGCGACTACCCTAGCGCTTCTGCGGCCACGCACCTGCGACTCCCCATCCGTGGTGCGGAAAACACCAGCACCCATAATTGATCCGATAAACACTTGAAACTCACTTGAGTCCCTCGGGACCTCAATCAACCATACCAACAAGTCACATATCAACATACGAACTTAGTCGAACTTTTGAATGACTCAAAACAACATCAAAACACCAAATTACCCTCAAATTCAAGCCTAAGAACTTCTAAACTTCCAAATTTCGCAAACAATGCTGAAACCTACCAAACCACGTCCGAATGAACTCAAATTTTACATACAAGTCACAAATGACACTATGAACCTACTCCAACTTTCACAATTCCATTCTGACCCCGATTTCAAATTTTCCACTGCCGACCAAAATCGTCAAATTTCCAAATTTCGCCAATTCAAGCCTAATTATACTACGGACCTCCAAATCACATCTCAGACGCGCTGCTAAGTCAAAATCACCTAACGGAGCTAATCGAACCATAAAAATCCAAATCCAAGATTGTTTACACATAAGTCAACATCAGGTTGACTTTTCCAACTTAAGCTTCTAAATAAGAGACTAAATGTCTCATTACACTTCGAAATCACTCCGAACCCGAACCAACTAACCCGATATATCAAATATAGCTAAAAAGCAAAAAAGAAGTAGAAATGGGGGAAATAGGGGCTATAACTCTCGAAACGACCAGCCAGGTCGTTACAAATGTACCAAATGTCCTTGAATCTTGTAGTCTGAAATTTACCATATGGAAAGTTGGAGAGAAAAAAAAGTTACTAAATATAGAAAGAGATATTTTGTTTTGGTACAGATCAAAACGAAAAGTAAGATATATAAATTTTAAATGGAGGGAGTACTAAATATTACTCCATTTGTTTAATTTTATGTGGCAGTGTTTGACTCGACATGAAGATTAAGAAAGAAAGAAACTTTTCCTTTTCTTAAGATCAACAACCTTGCCAACACTTGAGGGAAAAGCTGCAGTATTTCTCAAGCCATAATTCGTCCTCATCCCCATCCTACTACCACTAGCACACTACCAACTGTATTCTCCTGGTTCAGTTCTTCATTAGTATTTACCGTAAAACGTTACAATTGGATTTATACGTGGTTTCTAGACAAGTGAATTAATTAGATCCTGAGATAATAAGATAATCGAAGAATTATGCAATACTTAGCCTTAAAATATAGATGAAACATCAGAGATGATAGTTCAGGGAACAAGGTTTCCGGACACAACAATGATAAAGCTAGACAGTAAGATTGTATTAAGCTTTGTATAGAATGTAGTGTAAGTTTGTCCGACAATTTGTGTCCTTTACAATGAAAAATGAGCTCACTATTTGTAGTTGTGTCTAGGGAAGAAGGTCCTAGGATCGTTCCCTCCTTTAATGTCAATTATGAGGGCTATTGATGAAGATGTAACGGTGGACATAAATGCCAAATTTTCTGAAACGGGCCATCGGTCTTAATGTCACAGAACATTCTTTATAAAATGCTACCGGGCGCAGATCATTTAATACACCTTTATGAATGTTATCCCTTCTTATGACAAGCGGAATAGCTGCGTTTGGTCTTTGGCCATCCCCGTCTTGGGTTCCACATTCCCTTCCTTTAGATGATCATGTTTCATATCATATTTTACCCTATACAGATAGTCCCCCTGCTTTCCAGTGACATAAGTTTGTGTTACTGGGATGTTGGTAGAAACACTCTTTTGGTGGGAATTACTATAACTCCCTCTGAAGGCTTCTGACGGTTGATTAGACACACGTCTCTCCGCATTTAATGGTCTGAACATGAGTCATCCCACGATTCAACACAGCTTTTGCTGATTATCGAGGTAATCATGGACATGAATTTAGCTCCCAAATTTTACTTATACGCATTATCTTTTAACTCTCTCAAAACAAAATTTTTTTCCCTTCTTCTATTCAATGGATTCTTCTTCAAAGCGCGCCAGTTCTTCAAAGGACAAGAATAAAGCTGAAGACTCTACTCCTCCAATGGTGGGTTCCATCATCCCTAGAAGTTTTAATACCACAATAGACTTCAAAGAGAAATTTCCTAATGCTAACCCTCGTACATGGGCTGTCAGTAGGTACCCTTCTAGCATTCATCCTTCTAGTATTCCTGCTGTGAAGGAAGACTACCGCTTCTATGAGTTAGATATTATTTCTCCTTATCTATCGAAGTGAGTGACCCTACCCAAGTAAAGTTTTACATATTTTTACACATATCGCTTTACTTTGGGTGCGTTTCTTTGAGTGGAGAGATAGAGTCTATGATTGCAGAGTTTTGCCTTCGGTACCAAGTGTGTTCGGCATAAGTAAGTCCTTCTATGTGGAAGACGGTCGCCTGCCTTCGGCATTTGTGCCAGGAGACTAGAGAAGAGCTAACCTTAGCTCGTATAATGAATCTCTACTCTCCTAAGATTTTCCGTAGGGGATTGGTAAACCTTTGCACATGTGGCCATCATACTCATTTGACCACCATGGATGATGATAATGACCGTAGGTGGATGGAACAGTTTGTTGCAGTTCCCACCGATAATATTATTTTGACTACGACCGATGCCTGAAACTCGTTTGTGGAAAGAACTTGCCCTTAAATATGGTAGAAGGCCAAAAATCATGGTAATTAAACTTACCTTTCTTTCATTTTTAATGTGAAGAACTTGGTTGAACCCTTCTAACTTGTTCATGGAATTAGGTCTACTTGCGGGCTCTGTTTCAGTCCTCGAAGAGGACATCTTAGCTGATCCTGCTGATGCAACGAGGCTGCTTGAAGAGGCACTTACTCGACCAGGTATCTCCAGGCCTGCTTCGGGCATAAATGTTTTACCACAGAGTCCTCGGACGGAGAACAAACAACCAAAAAGAAGGCGTTCTTCTGTTGCTGAGGAAAAGAATAAGAGGGCGAAGACTATTGCCCCTAAGTCATTTCCAGAAGTTGTGATCACTATCCCTCCTTCCCGGCCGGTCATAGACACCGTGATGATTGATGATGATGTATAAGCTAGTGATTATGAGGCTTCTCTACATAGAAGGCGATGTTCATCATAAACTCAACATAATGCTCAATCTGTTGAGTTAGTTACACAAACCGAGGACGACGCCTCGGTGCTTTGGGGGGAGTTTGTTTAGTGGAAAATGCCAACTCCTGCTATCGGGTCCCAACTGCTGTGCCCAGTACTATGAGGCTGAGTACCGAGTCCCTTCCGTCTTTGGTTGGAAAGCATCCAACTATCAGCACTGCAATTGATGCAGCTTTTTCGCACCCTTAAACTCCATCAGCTTCATCCCCGTCATCACCAGCACCAACAACTGATACATCACTTCTATCTTTATCCACTCTTCTACCAGCAACTGCTACATCATCTCCACCAGTCACATCTGATCATGAATGAGATGTTCATCCTCCAAGTCCCAAATTCATGGGAATTTGGGGCAAAATTGTGCTGCCCCTTCTGAAGATCCCCATAGGAGGAGGAATGTTATTCTTTCAGTCTCTACCGGATGCAACCTGCTATCCGATCGATGGATCTTGCTAATTATTTGAAGCATTTAGCTTCAGAGAAATATTAGGAAAAGATTCAAGCACTCTGAGGGGAGTGCTTGTTGAACAACACCATGCATAATGCCGCAGTGGTACATTCCTTTTTTCCTTTGTTATTTCTTCTACTTTTGTGTATTCTGAGTTTTACCTTTCTTGTTTTGTAGGAAATTTCTTGCTTTCGAGGTCCTTCAGAGGTTGATTCGTGATAAGGAAGAACTTACTTCTGCTCGGGATCAACTTTTGGCAGAGCAGGAGCAAAGTGTGGCTCGCCTCTCGGTATTGGAAGCCAAAGTTGCTGAGGTTGTTGCATTAGAGGCTCGTTTGCAGCAAAACGAGCAAGAGGTGGTAACCCTTAGCCAAAAAATTGACCCGCTGAGGGCTAGATTTGACGAAGCCAGGGCCAAATGGACTAAATTCCATGACCCTATTCTTGTTACAACGAGTGCTGCCATTGCTAAAAACGTGACTGACTTAGAGGCAGCCTTGAACTCCAAAATCGAAGAGCTCGCTGCTGCGGGGGCGAAAAATGTCCAGTTAGAAGAGAAGTTTAGGAAAACTATCAAGCATAATATGCTATTTAGTTCAACTGTCCACGACCTTGATGTTAGCTTTAGATCTATTAGGTCCACCCGAGAAAGCCCTTCTGCCGAGGTAACTCAACTCAAGAAGAACTTAAGCGCCAAGCGACTTCCCTCGTTGTTGAGAAAACTTACGCCATGTACAACATGAGAAGAAAAACCTTGGAAGAGTCCAAAACAGGTATCATTGACTTTGATGTAGAAATTGCTAAGGCCCGAGAGCTTGAGTTGGATGCTAAAAATTGACTCCAGTGCAGTCGGATGGTCCTGGCCTTTCTAGTACCGGTTCTGAGTTCACGAGAACTGAAGAGGAATCGAAGGGCGATGATGCTGGAGAAAAAACTGGGGGGAAATGTCGAGCCATCGGTGGATCCATCTACTTCTCTCGAGGACCACTACAAGAAATAAGGCATTTAGCGGTGCCAAAAGTCGCTACAAAAGACCAGAATGTCGCTGCTACAGGTTTTTAGTGGCGACAACAGGATTGCTGCAAGTACTTGCATAGCTAAATGTTTCTTGTGGCGACTACAAGTAAAAAATGATACCACAATTGACAATTCACAAGAGGCATTTTAGGTGGATCGCCACTGAAAAGAGGGCTTTAGCAGCGACAAAGGTCGTCACTATTAATTTAGTAGCAACATTAAGTCACCGCATCAGAGAACTTTATTTTTCTATATCCCTTTTAGAGGCGACTAAGGGTCGCCGCCAATACTAACTTTCATTTAAAATATAAATAAATCTATTTTACTATTAATTTTCCAATATATAACAGTAGTCTAATAATTTAGTAGCAACATTAAGTCGCCGCAAGAGAACTTAATTTTTCTGTATCCCTTTTAGAGGCGACTAGGGTCGCCACCAATACTAACTTTTTACTTAAAAAAAAAAAAATCTATTTTACTATTAATTATCCATATATAACAGTAGTCCATTACCAATACCAAGACAACACTAGATGCATTTCTTAAGAAGAGTAGTATAAGAACTTTTCATTACTTAAATGTCATAATAATATAATATAAAGAAAACACTTCATTTATACATGTTAAGGTATCTACACATGAAAACAAAAGAATCACAGATACTATATTCAAACTCCTTGCCAATTATTCTCATTATAAACAATGTTGTTCCTGAAATTGGAAAAAAAAAATGAATGAAAGAAAGGCTTCATTTCGATAACATGATATTATGCATGGATGGGTTTGAGAAAAATCTAGCATCATCTTGAAAAATGGCAGAAATTGAAGTTCTACATATCATGAGTGCGAGAAATTATACTTTTTTTGGTATTCATCATTCAATAAAAACTTCTTTCTCACTGCCAGGGGAAATTTGTCACTAATCATCTCCATATGTACAACAAATAATTTTCAGCAGATGGCCTTTTGATATACTTTTTCTCTCTATGAATATAAACATAAAGTACTTACTAAGGCAGTCGATGACTTAAGTATCTCAAACATTCTAAATATCAGCACTTATGCCTTACCTCTACGATGAATATATCCAAAAGAGATGAATATTTCCAAGTGCCATTGCAAATTTATAGAAAATTCAGTCACCTTGAATAACATCAAAATTTAGACATTTTAGAGGTGCAGAACAAAAAAAAGCTAATGAAGTTCATAATAGCACCTAAAATGATTACAATTCAATTTTAGTTGCACAAATGCAAGGAAAATGAATACAAGCAAGATAATTTACCATTTTTTAAATTGAAGCTACATGTTACTTATTTATTCATGTTCTTAACATTACATTTACATTTGCAAGCATCTAGATAACTCTAATAGCAAGCTTTCCCTGTAATTTCTTTTTTGATAAGTTTTTATATAGCATTTAGCTATGTGATTCAGAACCTTCTACTTGTAATAGATCTAATGCTATAAATAAGGCCCTCACCTTAATATCCTTATTATAAAATCAAATTTACAATATTAAGTAGGACTCTTGTGCTCAACATATCTCATTATTCTTTTTCTTTTATACAATTTCTCTAATACTATCTATAGTTTGATTTGTGCTACTAAAATACACAACAATAGCAGATGATAAAGTAGACTAGAGACTATCAACAAAGCAAATATACAACAAATATGTAATAAATTTCATAAGCAACAGAAGAAAAGTCACAGAAGCTTACCACACTTGCAGTAGGATGATCAGATGAAACAATCTTAGTAGCTATGTATAGAGATTGATGATAAGGAAGAATTCAAAGGAGCACATAAGTAATCCTTCTTAAATTAGTAAAGAAGATTCAGTGGATTACGAGAAAAAAGAGCAGTAAAAGATAAATGAAATAACATACTGAGATGAAACCACGGGAATATGAAGCTAATGCTAAAATCCAAAAATCCACAAACGATTGTTACGAACCAGTGATAAAACAAAATAGAGTGATAGTAAATAACGAAGCACATTTCAAGAAGAGACTAGAAGGACTCTTTCTTTTTGTTGAAATGACTAAAACATACAAAATCATTATGGAAAAATGTATTTTCTATGGTTTTATTCTTTGTTCTTTAATCCCCCCGCTTCCCAAATACATAAGTTAAAAAGTACTCCACGACTACTATAAAATTTGTTAACAGGTACAAGAAAGAATAAAGGGATTAATATCTTATCTGGAATGGTTACCTTATTTTATATTATTCAATTTACATGACAAGTATTAACAAATAACAAACCTCTACTATTTGCAAGAAGTATATTTATAATTATTATTTAGACTACGTACATCTATTACAATTATTGAGTACTAGATAAATAGATGAAAGTAATTATGGCATGTAGATTATGACATGTAGCAACTCAATGATTGACTTTATTCTATTGATTAATCAAAGTTCACCTCTACTATTCTCAAATCAGAACACAATTCTTCATGCCTAAGCTACAATTAATTAGATCAAATTACTCAAATGACTTGTATATGTGGAATTCAACTAATCAACATTAATCACTTAATGATGAAACTAACTAATGAATGATTTAAAAGTAATTTACAAAAAATGTTGGCCTTCTCTAAATTCATGTTATCATACCCTTTTAATTTAGACCTGCCATCTAAAACACTACAAAGAAAATTATGAATTCCACAAAGTTTACTTCATAGAAGAAGGAAATGGCAAGTAATAAAACACCCTAAAAGAGTAAAGTTAAAAAGGATATCAAAGTTTCTTTGTTCAACAAGACACCTCAAAAATTTTAAATCGAGAAAAGGAAATAGAAGAGAAGGAACGAGTCCCTGAAAAGAAAATATTTTAAATCGAGAAAAGGCAATAGGAGAGAAGGAATGAGTCTATGAAAAGAAACTTACTACCACCAAATAACTAAATTGTAGCTCTTCCTCACTTCAACTCCAGCCAGAAGTAGAAACAACATAAAAGAATTATAAGTGCAACAGGGATTACACTGGCCTTACAATAGAAAATTTATAAAAAGGCAAATGTTCTTTAGCTTGGAAGTAATTAAAGCAAAAAAACTAAGAATAGATAGAGAAACTACAAGAAGAAAATACTTAGATTGTCCAACAGTCCATATAATGAGGGCGGCGGGGCGAACATATTTATTTGCTTTTGAAGGAAACACAACAACAAAAGATGTCATTACAGAATATGATGTTGTCATAAAGGAACTAAAAATATCAATGTTTAAACAATGATATGAAAGAAAAAATCAGTAATTCCTCTAGAAATTGCTGAAATAGTCTGCACAACACATCTCAAGAGTTATATATTTGAAACTTTCATCACAAAATTATATCTAATGATTTTAGGGTTGAAGATGTATGATGTAATACTCGTAGAAACTACTGATATCACTAGTTACGACACAAATCTCACCTTCCCATTCATAAAATAACGGAAAGAAATGGGAGAGGCGAAGTTAGGGCGTACGAGATATAGATTCCTGAGAACGAGAGCTAGATAGCCGCGAAGAAGTGGGTACAATACCGACAATTACAATCATTGGTCGATGGCTATGAACTAGATCTGAGAAGAAGAGGGGCGGTAGGGGCTAGGGTTTTGTTCTTCACGCGGAACACTCAACCAAAGGAAGATCATTAAAAAAACAAAACTAAAGAAGGGTCGCTTACTTTCTCAATTTTTATTGTCTTAATTTTAAGGGTTTGATTTGGCCGTAGGAGCTCTACTAATTGGGGCGACATAGTCGCCTCTAAAATACTTTAAGTGGCGACTCGAGACCGATCGCCACATAAACCTTTTTAGCCAAAAATAAATTCGGAGGGAAAGAAAAAAATAGGCATATTTGTGGCGACATATTTTAAGTCGCCACTAAAAATACAACTTTAGTGGCGGTATAAAGGTCGCCACTACAACTATCAATTTTGTGACAAATTTTGATGTCGCCATTAAAAGTCGCCACAAAAATCTACTTTCTTGTAGTGGACGCGAACACTTCTCTTCCTCCTGGTTCTGGAGATACTGCAGTTTAGCTTTCCTTTTTCTTTTTCCCATTCTTGTACATTTTCTGTTTTGGCACGTTTTTGTAAATAAAAATATATTTTTTTCTCAAGTACTGTTTGAGTCTAATTTTCATTTGAATATCCATGCAAGTCTTTAACCTTTGCATTTGCTTAAGAATTTTGCGTACATTTTTCTTTTTGCGTTCGATTATGTGCAGTCTAGGATGCATTTCCTCGAAGCACTTTGATTCCGGGCATTAACCATTTTACATGAGGGTTTATATAAGTATTTGCGCAAGTTTACTTTTTTCGTCCTTTCGAGTACGTCTTCAGGTGCATTTTTCCAAGAAGGCATCTTGATTTCGGGCATAAATTCTTCTGAAACAACCCCTTTAACGTGAGGATTTTGATAAGAGAAGGCCCTCTTATGTTTACGGTTCTCTTGAAGAGGACGTTTCCTATTCATTACGGCACTAGCATTTGAAGTACTTATTTAGCTTTCAAATGATAAAGTTAGTTCATCATTCAGACAAGAAACAAGATAAAAGCAAAAAGGATTTCATTTCATATAATTCCTTCTATTTTCAAAAGTGCACAAGCATTTGCTATGCTAAGAAAAATGGCCATTACTTGTGGCTATCTTGTACAAATTATTTTTACGGGGCTGGCTGCACAGTTCCCGGTCCCGATGACGCATTTAAGTTTCCGGATTTTCTTTTCCAAGTCGACATGGAAGTCATTATTTTCGTATCCTCATATCATTCCCCCCCAGTGTTCAAATGCGAAGAATGTGAATTGAAATACTCGAAGTCTTGTACCTTCAAAATTTCCACCAATAAATTTCTAGATAATCCTTAATTCGATAACACATCTTACTTCGCCTCAAGAATCTATGTTATCGAGCAAAAGACTATATAACAGCCCTCTGGTGGTTTATGCTCATAAATGGTCGGGTAACCTTTGCTAAATAGTAAACTTAACTTCCTAGTGGGATTCTTCTATAGAGAAAAAGATTATCTAACCGTCCCCGAGTGGAAACTTTCTTTTTTTCCCATGCTATTAAAAGTCTTATTGCTGCTATCTTGGTAGTATGCTTTCTGTTGCTGCCTCGTTATAAACCTTGCTAGAAAAACTCAATTGGGAAAAAAACTAAACGAAGGAAGAAATAGTGTAGGACATACTTTCTGTTGGATAATATTCATCAACAATAATATCTTTTGAGGTGCGCCACGTTCTAATTGCTTGGCAACTTGTTTCCATTCTAGTTTTCCAACTCGTATGAACCTTTCCCAGTGATAGTTCAAATCCGATACGGGCCTTCCCACATTGGACCCAACTATCCCCCGTTGAGCTCCCGAGGTATTTTGAGTTACTTTCCTCAGAACCAAATCTCTTACTTTGAAATAATGGAGGTTGTCTCTTCGATTATAATACCGCCCATTCTCTGCTTTTGAGGTGCCATTCTTACATGCGCCAAGTCCCTGCATTCCTCGAGTAGCTCCAAGTTGATTAACATTGCTTCGTTGTTCGATTCTTCCTTTTCCTGGAAATATCTCAAGGTGGGTTACCCTACTTCCACCAGAATTAGAGCTTCCGCACCATACACAAGGGGAAAAAGGGTCTCTCTCGTGCTCAACTTGGCAGTTGTTCAGTAGGCCCATATAACTCCTAGTAATTCTTCGGCCAATTACCTTTCGCCTCTTCCAAACTTTTCTTGAGGGTTTGAATAATCACCTTGTTCTTTGACTTCTCATGACCGTTTGTGCACGGATGATAGGGCGAAGATGTTATGCTCTTTACTTTCAGATCTTTGAGGAACATTGTAACTTTTCCACCAATAAACTGTGGCCCATTGTCACATGCAATTTCCTTTGGTATTCTTAACCTTCAAATTATATTCTCCCACAAGAAATCAACCACTTTGCGTTCCCCGATCTTTTGATAAGGAACTGCTTCCACCCACTTAGAAAAATTATCAGTCAAATCAAAAGAAATCTTACCTTTCTGGGAGCTGGTGGCACTGGTCCGACGATGTCCATCCCTCATTTCATTAACGGCCACGAAGACAAAATTGAATGTAAAGGTTCTGCCACTTGATGTACTAGTGGTGCGTAGCGTTGTAATTTATAGCATTTTCGTACAAAATCTTTGGCGTCCTGTTCCATGTGGGGCCAGTAATATCCTTCCCGCACCAACTTCAAAACCAATGAATCTGCACCCGAGTGGTTGCCAAATATACCTTTGTGGACCTCTCTCATGACATAGTTAGCTTCATGCCCCTCCCCTAAACATCGGGCCAACGGACCTTGGAAATATTTTCTATATAATTTTCCTCTTTTGAAGCTATATCGTGCTGCTTTGGTGCGCAACGCCCCGGATATTTTGGGATCTTTGGGAAACTTCCTGTGCTTGAGATAGTCGATAATTTAATTCTCTCGTCACAAGACCAATTAGTCGAATTTACCTCATAATAACCATCCACATCTAGGACTGAGTTTATCAGTTGTACTAGCGTCACGAGCTCCGATCCCTTCATTTTCATTGATAATCCTATGTTCGCCAATGCATCTGCTTTTTCTTTGACCACTCCTGGAATCGTGCTAACAGAGCCTGGAGTTTATCACGTATTGCTGCATGCGTTCTTCTTTGGTGTCAAAGATCCCGTAGACATATTTACCACCAGCTGCGAGTCACATTTGATTTCGATGACCTCGGATTCAACTCCCCGAGCCAATTCGAGTCCTGCAATCAAATCTTCATACTCTGCTTCATTGCTAGTTAAAGGGGTCGTTCTAATGGCTTGCCTTAGGGTTTCCCCCGAAGGCGTGACTAAAACTATTTCGAGCCCCGAACCTTTCACGTTGGAAGCTCCGTCCGCGTATAAGGTCCAAACCCCTGATGTCGAGTTCGACACCATTACTGCCTCTTTGGTTTCCAGAGGCAATAATCTTGGACTGAAATCGGCCACGAAGTCGGCCAAGACTTGTGACATAATTATAGTCCTTGGTTTATATTCTATGCCAAATTCTCCCATTTCGACGTCCCATCTGACCAATCTTTCCGAGAGCTCGTGTTTATGGAGAATGTTCCACAAAGGGAAAGTAGTCACCACAGCTATCGGGTGGCACAAGAAATAGGGCCTCAGCTTTCGAGCGGAAACTGCGAGAGCTAAGGCATGTTTCTCCAAATGTGGATTGCAAGTTTCTTCTTCCGTTAAAATGTTTCTAACATAATAAATGGGAGATTGCGTACTTTCGTCCTCTCCGACCAAAACCGCACTTACCGTAACTTCCGAGACCACAAGATAAATTAGCGACGTTTCACCTTTTTTTGGTTTTGAGGGCAATGGAGGGACTAAAAAGTATTTCTTTAAATCCCTCAAAGCCTATTGGCACTCCGGTCTCCATTCCAAATTATTTTTCTTTTTCAGCAATGCAAAAAAGCTAATGACATTTTTCTGATTATCGCGAAATGAACCTGCTCTAGGCTGCCAACCTTCCCGCGAGCCATTGGACTTCCTTTACGTTTGACACTTGGTCCGGGATATCTTCTATGGACTTGATTTTATCAGGGATTACCTCAACTCCCCTTTGTGAGACGAGAAACTCTAGAAACATACTTGAGCTAACCCTGAACGCGCATTTCTCAAGATTAAGTTTCATATTATGCTTCCTCAGGATGTCGAAAGTTTCTTGCAGATTCTTAAGGTGGTCACCTTCATTCAAAGACTTAACGAGCATATCGTCTATATAAACTTCCCTAGTTTTTCTTATTTGATTTTCAAACATCCTGTTCATGAGCCGTTGATAAGTGGCTCCGACGTTTCAACTCGAAGGGCATCAGATTGTAACAATATGTACCAAAATTCGTTATAGACAAAGTCTTTTCCTGATCTTCCGTGTTTATCTTAATTTGGTTGTACCCGGAATAAGCATCGGGGAAACTCATTAACTCATGCCCGGCCGTGCAAAAATCATTTTGTTTATCTTGAAATGGTTTCAACAATTATATTTGATTTGTGGTTCTAAAAATACGCGATTTATTCCAATACTAGTTAATAATTAAGAAGCAATGAATGTAAGCAAAGAAAATCAGACAAGCAAACCAAAACTTGTCACAAGGATGGGGCCTCGAGATTACTGGAAATGGGTCCTCGAGGTCGGATAACAACAACAAATGAAAGACAATAAATGAAGAACAAGAAAGAAGGAGTGATAGAGCTGAGAGACAGTGTTGAGCACGAAAAAAGCAGAGAATGTTTTATTACAGTCAATATGTCTCTTTTTTCACAAACTGATAGGGATCCCCTTTATATAGGAGGGGAGAATCCCAATATAGTACATCCCTAATTATGATAAAGAAATACTATTGATACAGCTATACCATGACTCAATACAGACTTGTACTATTTCTTGCAGACCTTATCAGTTCTAACCACGTGTCCTTGGGAATTTTCCCGCCTTTCCATGATTGTCATCGATTTTTACACTACCTCGAGGTCTGCTGTGACGACTTCGATATTCCCTCTCCAGGGATGCACCTTGGGGTTGAAATTCGGACTCTGCTTCAAGCCTCTCGAGACCGGATTTGGAATGCCAAAGAGGCTCTAAAATCGGGCTTCCCTGATTTTGGCCGTATACAGATAGTCCCCCCATTTCTTAGAATGAAATGATGAGAAATGATTTGAATTCTTCGATCCTTCGATGCCTTGTGTGATTGCGTCAGTCACGTGAGGTCAGTGGTTGGTGTGACATAAAGGACGTGCTAAAGTCACACCTTCACGATTCTCGAAGAGCTAATAAATCGAAAACAACGATTGGCCGCCCTTATACCTTCTCCAACACGCATAACTTACCTCTATAAATCCCCCATACTTCACTCCTTTAACTTTTACTTTTCACAAAATCTTCAGATCTTCAAAAACTCGTTTGCTTGCTTCCTTCTTGTGTTCATCTCTCAGCCAATTTCTTCTCTTTCTTCTGAAATTTCACAGCATAATGGCAAAAACCTCTGAAATCGTTTCCCAAGATGAGAAAACCCCTTCATCATCACGCTCATTTAAGAGAAAAGCAGTAGTGCCTCCTCGTATTGAGAAATGCATCCCCGGGCCCCAACCCTGTGAGACGTCCTCCGATTTCAAAGTTGACAAACCTTCTTCGAAACCGAGGCGATGTGAACCCATGTCTCGATATATTAGCCTGATAACTGAAGTTGAGAAAGTGAAGGCTGACTGCCGCTAGGGGAAGGCGGTACAAGTGGAGGTTCCTTCTCGTGAGGAAGACATAACAACATATAAATCCGGTTTCCTTAGTGTGTACACATATCCTTTTACCCTAGGTCCGGTAGAACCGTCTTCGCCATCGATAGACCCTGTGATCCTCGATTTCTGTAGACTACCTGGTGACACTCGGCCAAATCTATCCATCATTCTGGTGCATCGTTTACCTGATTAGGTACTTTTCGAACATGGTCGAGGGGATTCCTTTACCCTCGACCATCTGATTAGAATGTATAGCCCTCAATTTTATCGAAGCGGCCTGATTAAGCTACAACTTTGGGCATCGAAGGTCCTCTTTGCCAGCATTGACGAGGATAAGGATAGAGAGTGGATGAACCTCTTTGTCCATGTTAGGACCCCAGACTTGATCCCTTCTGAAAGGATGCCATTCCTCGAGGAATGGAATACGAATCATAAGTGAACATATTTCGTTAATTAAATATTTTTTCTTTCTTTTGAACTAAATCCCTCTGATGATACAGCTGCCGAGTGGTATCTCGGTGCGGTCAGGGATCTCCCGGGCTGGGTCCAATTACTTGATTCGACCTGCCCGTATACCAAGCGTGTGTGGCGTGAACTGGACAAGACCTGACGGGAGGCTAAAAACCATGGTGAGCTTCATTTTTGTCATATTATGAACTCTTTTGAGAGGAATCCTCTCGATATCACTCTCACCCCTTGCATTTATCCTTTTGCGCTCGTGTAGGCCTAGCAGAGAGGCTGTTTTGATGAGGGAAACCCTACCTGGGGAAGCAGATACCCCAAAACCCGTTAAGGAGAAGAAGAGAAAGAAGAAATCACCGATTAAGTTCCGAAGCCGAAGAAGGCTAAAGTTCAAAATCCTAAGGTCGATTTAGCGGCCTTAACTTCAGAAGTGGAAGAGAGTTTTTGTGTTGAGGTAAAAGAGAAAGATGACTGCCCGCTATTACTTAGGGGAAGAGAAAGCGTGACTGTTTTGAAGCCTACTGAGCTGACGGTTGTAGAGCCGACGGTTTCTGAACCAAAAGTCGTCGATGTTTCCCCACCTTGAGCTGAAGAAATTCTCGAGGGTGGGTCAAATGAAATCCCTGAGCTGGCCAGCAGCCAAAACATGCCCCGAGCTGAGGGGCACCCGATATATGAACTCGGGGGGCCTAGTTCTAAAGCACCGTCAGGCCCTTCATATTCTCCAGGGATGGACGAGGTGCCCAAAATATAGAAAATCCCGATGTGAGGGCTTCCCATGGAGAGAATGACGTGTTCGAGGGATATATTACCGGTTTGGAATAAGGTCCTGAACTTAACGCCTCGTTCGTTTTTGAAGAAGCCGAGAAGCTCCGTAAATAGGTAGTCTTTTGACTCCAAAACCGTGTCTCGAATTTTGGTCCTTGTTTTTCTGATTTCTTTCCTTTGTGTTTTTCGGCCATAATGCTTTACAATTAGGCCTTTTCTAAGTCACAAGCTGATTTGGCCCATTATGAGGAAGAGTGTAGGAGGTTATCATCGGAGGCGAATGAGGTTAGAGCTCTTTTCGCCAAAAAGGAGGAGGAACTGCACGACCTTCGAGCACATTTGGAGGCGATATCTCGAGAACGGGCCGATCTCAATGAGCAGGTAATATAGTTCTCATATGTTTATTTTTGTACTTTTTCAAATTTAACATTTAATGCCTTAACTTGATTCTTGCAGCTTAAGAAGAAAAATGACCTGACGCGGGAGGGGCTTAGAGTTAGGGATACTGAGATCCTCGGACTCAAGCGGCGGATGGATGAGGTAGCCTCCTAGAGAGATACTCTCCGGGAGAAGTTGTCCTTGACTGAGTGTCAACTTCAAGATGCAAGGGTAGAAAGCAGCAAGTATAAGGATCTTCATGCTGAATCAGCCATTGCGCTATCCACGACCACGTCCGAAGCCGACACACTCATATCCTCGTACCGGGAAGATGCTGCTGCTGCCAATGCTTGAGCCAGGAAGATATCTGAAGAGACTGAGATCAAGTTGACTCAAGCCCTCGATCATTCTCGATTGGGATTTTGGAGACAGGCTTTCGAGGAAGCACATGCAGGGGGCTTCGACCTTTCTGCTGAGATCGAAAAAGTGAAGTCTTTAGAGGAAGAATCGACAACATTGCTTACTTCTAATGAGGCTTCACCTAGTGGCTCGGAGAGCATTTCAGGAAGATGAAGCAGAAGTCCCCGAGGGGGAAGACGGCACTGATGACCAGGGGGTCGAGGGTCAAACCGTCGAAGGCACTACTCCTGAAGGGTCTCCATTCGGTCAAGTGACCCCGACGGTAGATTAGGCTTCTATTTTTTATTTTTTGTGTAAGGGCTCTTTGTGAATATGTTTTGCGAACCCTTATTATATATGAAAGAATCTTCGCTTTTCGTCATTTCCTGTCTTTCCTTTGCTTTTTTGGAATATATTTTGATGCTTGTCGATAACCAATCCGATGTGCTGGATTTATAATACGAAACCCTTAGGTTTTCGTGCTTGATGAATAATCGATAACATGCAACCTCTTGAGGTCTAATCTTTGAGCTAGGCTTAAGCTTTGGGGCCTTTGAGCTCGAACTCGGATGAAGACTCGAACACAGTGCGCTGACCTTTGAGTTCTTTAGATATCGATACTTCAATTTTAAAACATTGGCCTTTAGTCTCTTTGGATCGGCCCGTAGGCTCTTACATATTGGACCTTAGGCTCTTTAGGTCGGCCCTTAGGCTCTTATATATTTGCCCTTAGGCTCTTTAGGTTGGGTCGATTCGACCTCTAATATGGCTATAATTTTCCCCCATTCTGGCTAAAGACTTTTAAAGTTTTGGTTATGCCTTAGCATGTTTTGTGTTCGTCCGACTCTTCGGAGACTCGAATAAGAACGTCGATTATAAGTCGGTATGTGACGATAATTGAGTACCTCGTGAGGTTATTTCGGAGGCTGATTTTCGTAGCCTGTATGTTGAAGGCTGATTTGTTTGAAGCCTATTCATCGTTCGAAGCTGATATTATCGAAGCTCCTTTGATTATGCCTAGGGTAGCCTGATTAACCATTTTTTTCGAAGTGTTTGAAGGCCTTTGATTTTTATGTCAGAAGTCGGACATCTCCGAGCTGCGTTAATTTGGCCGTAGCCTCTTAGTATGACCGTAGTATTTTAGTCCACAGGTGAGATGACCTTGACCTCTATATCGAGGGTATGTATTTTTAGGGGTCTTACAAGTTCAAATATATACAGCCTTGGCCTTAATATAGGGGTTATGCCTTTTTTAAGGTCTTATAAATTTGAGTATGCCTTGTTGAGGTCTTACAGACTCGATGTTTCCTCATCGAGGTCTTATAAGTTTGATGTTGCCTCATTGAGGTCTTATAGATTCGATGTTTCCTTATTGAGGTCTTACAGATTCGATGTTGCCTCATTGAGGTCTTACAAGCTTGATGTTGACTCATTGAGGTCTTACAAGCTTGATGTTGCCTCATTGAAGTCTTACAGACTCGATGTTGCCTCATTGAGGTCTTACGAGTTCGAGTTTTAATGATAAGCTGACTGTTGATGACAGTCCTCGAGTGTTCGGGCGTGTTTGACCTTCGAGCCACTAGATGAGAAAATAGTAGATTTCTTCGGGGCACAAAGTTTTTTGATAAATAAAAATGCTTCGTCGATTACTTGCATGTGTATATGTTTTTGCCCTCGGGGGCTTGATTGTTCTATATGGGCACCGTTCATTTGACTGTTTGGCCCAATACAACATTCTCATGTTGAGGCCCTTTTAGGCATATTTTGATTTCTTCGAAAGAGTAACCTCCGAGGGTGATGCCCCCATTATTCGAGGTTGATTGGAAAGAATCCTTGAATACATGTTGAGTTTTACTTAGGTAGCATATTAGTGTTGCCTCGTTAAAAACCTCGCCGGTAAAACCCATTTGGAATAAAACCCGATCTAAGGAAAAAAGAGTGCAACGCATGCTTTAAAACCAAAGGTCTTCGAGCTGAAGGGTGCTTTGACTCTTGTCAATCGAACACCCGCAATAAGTTAGTACAAAACATAAATGAAAAGGGAGAAGGTTATACCTTAGCAATAATAGCGTTTGAGCATTGATATGTTCCAATTGCTTGGTAATTGTTCGCCTTCCATGGTGCCAAGTTTGTAGGGCCCTTTGCTTACTACTCTGAGGACGCGGTATGGTCCTTCCCAGCTAGAGCCTAGTTTCCCTTCATTTGGGTTTCGAGTGTTGAGAGTGACTTTCCTTAGGACTAAGTCCCCAACTCCAAAGTATTGGAGGTTTGTTCTCCTGTTATAGTACCTTTTGATCCTTTGTTTTTGGGCGGCCATTCAGACCAGTGCGGCCTTTCTCTTTTGATCTAGTAGCTCGAGGGCAGTAGTCGTGGCCTTGTTGTTTGAGTCTTTTGATTTAATGATCTTCGAGGAATTTCGTCACCTTGCTGCCAACGAACTGCTTCCCATTATCACATACGATTTCGGAAGGGATCCTGAATTGGCATATGACGTGGTCCCCAATGAAGTCAATGACTTATTTTTCTCTTATTTCCTTGAAGGCCTTGATTTTTTCGGGATTGATCTTGATTCTTTGGTTCGATACCATGAAGCCCAAAAATTTTCCCGAACCGACTACGGAGGTGCACTCTTCGAGATTGAGCTTCATGCTACGCCTTCTGAACCTACAAATGAGTCAATTGGTCCCCTACGCACAGGGACTTAACTGTCATGTTATCAATGTAAACTTCCATAAACTTGCTTATTTGATGTTCAGGCATCTTATTAACTAGGCGTTGATATATGGCTCCCGCGCCTTTTAACCCGAAGGGCATTGCATTACAACAATATGTACCATGCTTCGTGACGAATGAAGTCTTTCCAGGTACTACAGGTTCATTTGAATTCAATTGTTCCCGGAGTAAGCATCGAGAAAGGTAAGGGTCTAGTTAGTCGGCCATGGCATCGATCAATCGATCGATGTTGGGAAACGAGAATGAGTTTTGAGAAATTTTGTTACCTTATCTTTGTCGAATGCAGGCTTTACCTTGGACTGAATCCTGTTCAAGCTCTTTGACCGTTGACTCCGACATCCTCGATCAACTGTTCCTCGATCGCCTGTACCCCGGATTCAACCGAGGGTGTAGACTATGATTGTTATTTGGCTACCTGGTTTGTTTTAGACTTCTCTGAGGTGGAAGGTGTCGATGTTGGTGCCATGTCATGCACTGTGAACATCTCCTTTACTGCATGCTGCTCTCCATATACTGTTTCACGCCGTCGTTTGTTGGGAACTTCATCATTTGGTGAAGAGTCGATGTCACTTCCCTCATGCTATGTATCCACGGACTTCCGAGTAATGCATTGTATCTCATGTCACCTTTGATGATATGAAACTTGGTATCTTGAATTATACCAGCCACATTGATTGGGAGGATGATTTCCCCCTGGTTGTCTCACTCGCCATGTTGAATCCATTGAGGACTCGAAAGGCGGGTATGATCTGCTAGAGCAGACCGAGTTGCTCCACCACTCTCGACCTAATTATGTTGGCCGAATTACTTGGATCCATGAGCACATTTTAATTTGAACTTTATTCAAAAGAAAAGAAATTATTAGTGCATCATTATGAGGCTGAGACAAGGCCTCGATGTCTTCTTCACTGAATGTGATAGCATCCTCGGGTACGTAACTCCGAGTCCGATTTTCCTTTGTGATGGATAATTTTGTTTGTTTGAATAGAGGTCCCTGTGGGACGTCGACTCCTCCAATGATCATATGAATGATATGCTGAGGCTCCTCCTATTCATTTTTCCTGTTCGCTTCTTCTTTCTGAAATTGATCCTTTGCTCGATCGCTGAGGAATTTTTGAAGGTTCCCTTCGCTGATCAGTCGGGCTACTTCCTATCGAAGCTTCATACAATCCTCGGTCCTATGAATGTGAATGCCGTGGTATTTGCACATTAGGTTGGGGTTCCTTCAGGAAGGATCTGACTATACGGGCTTTGGCCACCTGGTATCTCTGATCTTGCCTATGGCTTATATGATGTCCGAGGCATCGATGTTGAAGTTATATTCTGACAATCGGGGTGCCTCCATTGGTCTCGAATGCCTGTCAAAACCGGTCTTTCTCATAAGTCCCCGAGAACTCTAACCTCGATCTACCCTTCGGGCGTCTTGAGGTATATCACGCCTCGGGATGTTTCTTCGGTCTTTAGCATATGGCTGGTATCTTTCCTTGTTCTGTTTCGACCCCCTTTCTGTATTTGTTGATTCTTCTGCTAAGAACCTTCTTGGATACACTAAGCCCAAGGGGGCTTCCAATTGGTCGTCCTCGACCTTGATCTTTGATTGATACCTGTTATGCACATCCGCTCAGGTCACGACGAGATACTCAATCAACTTTTCCTTCAGCGGCTTCGAAGCTATTGAGCTTCATTCATTCAAGCCCTGAGTGAAGGCTTGCACTGCCCAGTCATTAGAGATTAGTAGTAATTCCATTCGTTCCATCTGAAAACGGGACACGAACTCCCTTAGCATCTCATTTTCCCTCTGTTTAATTTTGAAGACATCAAACTTCCTTGTAGCGACCTTAATGGAACCATCATGTGCCATCAAAAAAGATTCTGCCAACACGGAAAACAAATCTATTGAGTTTGGGAGGAGGTTATGGTACCACATCATGGCCCCCTTGGACAGTGTTTCTCCAAACTTCTTCAACAAGACGTACTCGATCCTGTCGTATTTTAAGTCATCCTTTTTATACCATAAGTATAGGTAGTAATATGCTCATTAGGATTTGTGGTCCCGTTGTAATTTGGGATATCGGGCATCCTGAACTTCTTTGGAATGGGCTTCGGAGCCGCACTCGACGGAAATTATTTCTACACGAGCTTTTTTGAATCTACCCCATTCAAAATCGGAGGTGCGCCCCCGGGATCTGGTCGACCCTGGAGTTATAACTTTCCACTTTTTTGTCGTTGGCCTCTATCTTCTTTTCCACTGATTAAATTCTTTTAGTGAGTTCCTCGAGCATTTTCATAATAGTGGGGTCCGTTCCTGACACGTTGTTACTCGATCTTTCTGGTGCTTGCTCAACTCGAGGAGCTGTTTTTGGTCCCGCTGTGTTCGGGGTTTTATATTGACTCTGTAGCTGTGCAATGGCAACTTGTTTTGCTTGCAACATTTGGAAAATGATTTGTAGGCTGACTTCATTTCGAGCATGTGTTGTTTGTGCGTCAGGTTGGACTTCTCATTGCACGCTTCCCCCACATCCGTACCCAAATTAGTGCTTATAGCAACATACGAGCCAACATCAACTGGGTTGGGATTAGGTGCTACTTCGGGGTTGAGCGGTGCCACACCTGCTGCTGGAGCTGCTGCATTATTTTCCCTATGGAAACCGAGGCCATTGTCACTATGCAAATGGTGCATTAGCTGAGTTTGACATGTTGTAGACTGAAATCAAAAAGTCTTGGACAAGAAGAAGTGTGAAGAATAACGTGTGTTATCAGAAAATTAGCACCAAAACAATCACTATTATTTTTAGCCCCACGGTGGGCGCCAAGCTATTTACCTTGAAAATGGTTTCAACAATTATATTTTATTTGTATTTCTAAAAATAAGTGATTTATTAAGATACTAGTTAATAATTAAGAAGCGATGAATGTAAGTAAAGAAAATCGGACAAGCAAACCAAAAGTTGTCACAAGGCTGGGGCCTCGAGATTACTGGAAACGGGGACTCGAGGTCGGATAACAGCAACTAATGAAAGACAATAAATGAAAAAAAATAAATAAGGAGCTGTCACGCCCCAAAATCGAGGGACGAGACCGGCGCCTAACCGGGTGATCCCGGTCAAGCGGACCTGGATTGCTATCCTACCCAACACGTTATCCCGTGTTTACGATATACCTTATTCCACATGAATTATCAATTTAGAGTTTGAACATGAATCTACTACTTGATTTCATTTCATCCTTTATCATTTCAACAGTTGGTAATCACAAAACATACAATAATTCCGATTCGGACCACGATTACTAGTAAACACATTTTACTGCCCAAAATACATATATGTACAACCCACATCACGTCTACGGATCCTCTAAGAGTACTAAGGATTTAAACAATACTTGCCGGCAATAAGGCCCCGGCTATACCTTAAAAGACATAACATATCCAAAAAAGATGATGTAGACTACACACGGCCCCGAGAGAAAGTGGGGCTCACCAGATCTGCTGAACGTATGAAGGGGAAACACCACTATCGGCGGTCTGAGATACCTGCTGTGGAACCACCTACATCCATATAAAAGATATAGCGCCCCCGTCAAAAGGGACGTTAGTACCATTGAATAGTACTAGCATGTATGAACCAAGTTTAATCCAAGTAGAATCAAACAATACACAATTAGAAAACAGTTAGGGTAACAACACAAGTACCACACAAGTATACAGAAAACCACAAATGAAGATTTCACAGTTACTTGTTTCAATTTCTCATTTGTTGCGGTGCGTAACCTGATCCCACCGTACATTCTCATCTCACCCTTGTTACCTCTCCATCCTTATTACTTTGTGTTGCGGTGCGCAACCCAAACCCACCGTACAATCATAGTTCACCCTTATTACCTCTCAACCTTATTACTTCGTGTTGCAGCGTGCAACCCGATCCCACCTGACAATTCTGT
Source organism: Nicotiana rustica (assembly GCA_005239535.1). NCBI lineage: Eukaryota > Viridiplantae > Streptophyta > Magnoliopsida > Solanales > Solanaceae > Nicotiana > Nicotiana rustica. The sequence continues at coordinate 31,856 of ML540761.1, read as the reverse complement.
TGCGGCATGCAACCTGACCCCACTTTACAATCACATTTCACAGCATCAACCACCAACATTTGTATGACAAGGATCTTTATCATGAAGAAAATAAGTTCATATCAACCAATAACTAGCTGAAATCAAGGCACAATGATCCTTACCAATCAGTAATTCATATATGGTGTTGCCACAATCATTCAAGTCAATAAAATTAGCCCATATTTTCTTTCATCATTTGCTACACAACCTTTAACACTTTGATACGTTCATCAATGCAATTAATATTAACATCAACCAACAGTTTCACCACAAGGATTCTCATCGTCAAGGATATTCATTCGTAATAACCAAATAACCACATGAAATCAAGGCCAAAGAAATATTTATCAAACAGTGAGTCATATATGGTATGCCATCAACACATAGCTCAATTAGTTTATCCCTGTTTCTTTTCCATTATTTACTACACATCATTTAGCACTTAGATACATTCAACACTTTATTTCATTATCATATCTTTCGTTTTGCAGCACATCCTCTCATACCGATGTATTTAACATTTAACGAGCTTTGCACATAATATAATAAGCACAAAGAATCACCTTTTCGCAAGCTCATACAACATGGTAATCGATTAAGAATTTCAAAGAACGAAGTCTTACACCTTAACATAGCAGGGCAATGAATTCACATATGCTCAAACAAGAATTTCATACCGGGTGCTTGGACACCAACAAGATGACTCTACAAGGATTAAGGTTAGCCATACATACCTTGAATCAGAATTTTTCCTTTTATTTTATACCACAATTCAATGGACCCTCTAGCACCTTCAATCTAGTTCACAATGTGGCATAATCGAACATAGAATTAGGAATAATGATCATGTATTGAACTCACTTGAATATTCTATCAACCACTAGGCGTTCCTTTAGATTAAATGGCCTCTTTTAGTGAAAGAATACTCTAACCCATTTCCTTTTACAAGATTATGACTAGTTGGTTACATGCATGCAAGACTCCTACCCCCCATCTTCATGAACTCACCTAACCATGTTTTATTTTAACAAAAATATGGAAATTAAGGTTGGTGGGTAGAAGCTTACCTCTTGTAGTGAATAAAATGGTGTCCTACTTGATCAATTTCAGGCCTGAGTAGTGATGGAGGAACAAATTTGATGAAGGTGGCACTCTCTCTCTAGAACCCACTCTCTCCTCTCTCTAATTTAATAGAAAATGAGCTTAAAATGAAAGGGGGAGGTGTTTTAATGAACTGGGGGTCGGGTACAAAATTAGAAATTTAATAGTCCCGAAGCAGAAATGCGGTCAGGAATGCGATGGCATTCGTGCTATAGGGTCCGCATTTCTGTCGCATAATTGGCCCTCAAATGGGACAAAAATAAAAGTAGACTCCCCAGTTATGCGACCAATATGCGGTCCGCATACCTGTTATGCGATCACATAGTGCGTCTCATAACTCCCTCCGCAAAAGTCAAGGTGCAAGAATGCGACAACTATGCGGCCTGCATTCATGAAATTCCATCACATTCTAGGCCACATAGTTGTCCTCAAAATGGACAGCAAACTGTTCAAGTATGCGACCACTATGCGGTCTGCATACCTGATCTGCGATCACATAGTGGACCGCAGACCTGCGCAAATCTGGAAAATTTTATCTTTTAAGTCGCGGGGTACTTTTTACTCAAAAAGGGGTCGTTTTAAGAATTTATACAGTTATAACAACACGGGTACCTATTTGGGAATTATTTTTAGCCATGAAATTTTTACGGGTCTTTACATTTGGTTCATCCTCGAATGAGGATTGGGGAATCACTAGAGTAGGAAAAACACAAAATAAGCCAACCTCCAATTTTTTTTTTACTAACTCCGATATCTCTGAAAATTTCGCCTATTTACCTATCAGATAGCCCCCGAAATACATGTTTAACCAATTCCACACAATACCAGTTACTCTATCAACTTGTACATAATCCGGTCATTTCAACAAGTTACATGTAATTCAATTACTTCCACAAGCCTCACATAGTTCGGTTAACTCCACAAATTTGCACATAATTCAATTATTTCAATGAGTTGCACACAATTCAACTATTTCAATGAGTTGCACATAATCCAACTAATCACAACAACATATACATTTATGGCACATAGTTTAGGAAGTCACAATAGTAGGGTAATTAGGGGAATGGAGTGTTCTTGCACAAAATTTAACACAATATATAATTTCTTAGGAATGACAACTTTCAAAACCACTACCGGACTTATTCAAACAAGTGGGGATATTTCTCTTTCATTTCATTTTCCGCTTCCCATGTGGCTTCTTCAACTTGTTGACTCCGCCGTAATACCTTAACGGAAGCAATCTCTTTGTTCCTCAATCTACAGACTTGCCTATCAAGAATAGCAACTGGAACCTCTTCATATGAAAATCCTTCATTAATTTCAACCGTCTCAACCGACACAATGGCGGATGGATCCCCAATCACCTTCTTCAACATGGACACATGAAACACTGGGTGCACTAATGACATCTCAGGGGGTAATTCCAGCCTATAAGCCACCTGTCCCATCCTTTGAGCAATCCTATATGGACCGACATACCTTGGGCTCAATTTCCCTTTCTTGCCAAACCACATTACTCTTTTCATGGGAGACACCTTCAAGAATACCCAATCATCAACTTGAAACTCCAAGTCTCTTCGACGAACGTCCGCATAGGATTTCTGACGACTCTGAGCAGTTGTCATCCTTTCCTGAATGACCTTAACTTTTTCCATAGCTTGGTGCACAAGATCCGGTCCTAACAGTTCTGCCTCGCCAACCTCGACCATCCAATCAGAGACCTACACCTTCTTCCGTACAACGCCTCAAATGGGGCCATCTGAATACTAGCATGGAAACTGTTATTATAAGCAAATTCTATAAGCGGCAAGTGATCATCCCAGCTACCCTTGAAATCTAATACACAACCCCTTAACAAATCTTCAAGCGCCTGAATGGTCCGCTCTGCCTGCCCATCAGTCTGTAGATGGAAGGGTGTGCTGAGATTTACCTGCGTACCCAAACCTTGCTGAAATTTCTTCCAAAAGTTAGTTGTGAACTGGGCCCCTCGATCCGTGATAATAGATACTGGAGTGCCATGGAGCCTAACTTTTTCATTGATATATAACTGAGCGTACTGTTCTGCTGTATTGGTGGACTTGACTGGCAAGAGGTGCGCCGACTTCGTGAGCCGATCCACTATTAACCAAACTGAGTCGAACCTACATGGAGTGCAAGGCAACCCCACAACAAAGTCCAATTGATCACCTCCCATTTCCACATTGGTATTTCCATAAGCTGTGCCAACCCGCCGGGCCTCTGATGCTCGGCCTTCACTTGCTGATAATTCGGGCACCTAGCCACAAAGTTCGCCACACCCCTCTTCATACCATTCCACCAATAAATCTCTTTGAGATCATGATACATCTTCGTAGAACCTGGGTGTACTAAATACCTGGAATTGTGAGCCTCTGCCATTACCCTTTCCCGAAGATCATCCACGTCCGGAACACATAGCCTCCCTTGGCACCTCAAAACACCGTCATCATTGCCGAGCAAAAATGCTGTAGTCTTATGATTCAGAATTGCCTCTCTCGACCGTACCAATGCTGGATCTCTGAATTGTTTTTCCTTGATTTCCGTTACAAGTGAAGATTATTCTCCATTACATACCACGACATCCCCTTCGTCTGAGGTCGAAAGACAGACCTCCAGACTAGCCAACCTCTCGAGCTAAAAGCCTCTGACCTGCTTCAAAATGAGCCAACCTACCCATGGATTTCCGACTAAGAGCGCCGGCTACCACATTCGCCTTCCCTGGATGGTACAAAATATTCATATCATAATACTTGAGAAATTCTAACAACCTCCGCTGCCTTAAGTTCAACTCCTTCTGTTTGAATAAATATTGAAGACTCTTGTGGTCTGTGAACACGTCCACATGGACCCCATAAAGATAATGCCGCTAGATTTTTAATGCAAACACAACCCCCACGAGCTCCAAATCATGCGTCGGATAATTCTTCTCGTGATTCTTGAGCTGCCTAGAAGCATATGCTATTACCTTACCACATTGCATCAATACACACCCCAAACCAATCCTTGAAGCATCACAATACACCACAAACCCTTCCGAACCTTCTAACAAGGTCAACATTGGCGCCCTAGTCAATCTCAATTTCAATTCCTAAAAACTCTTTTCACAAGCATCGGACCACTGGAACTTAACCGCCTTCTGCATCATCTTAGTCAATGGGGAGGCGAAGGTAGAGAATCCCTCCACGAACCTCCGATAATATCGCGCCAAACCCAAGAAACCGCGAATCTCTGTCGGGGTCGTTGGCCTAGGCCAATCCTTTACCGCTGCAATCTTTTGAGGATCAACCTGAATCCCTTCCCTGGAAACAACATGGCCCAAAAAGGCGACTGATTCTAGGCAAAATTCACATTTTGAAAACTCTTTGCATACAACTGGTGCTGACGAAGAGTCTGCAGAACTGTCCTGAGGTGAGTAGCATGATCTTCCTGACTTCACGAATAAACAAGGATATCGTCAATGAAGACAATCACAAAGGAGTCAAAAAACGGTTTGAAAACCTGATTCATAAGATCCATAAAAACGGCTGGGGTGTTGGTTAGCCCAAAAGACATTACCAGAAATTCGAAGTGCCCATATCGAGTTCTGAAGGCAGACTTAGGAATATCCTGCTCCCTGATCTTTAACTGGTGATACCCGAACTGCAAATCAATCTTTGAGAAGCACTTGGCACATTGCAACTGGTCGAACAAATCATCTATCCGAGGCAATGGGTATTTGTTTTTGATGGTGATCTTGTTGAGCTGCCGATAATCAATACACATCCGAAGCGATCCGTCTTTCTTTCTGACAAAAAGAACCGGTGCACCCCAAGGCGACACACTTGGCTGTATGAATCCCTTTTATAATAGATCTTTCAATTGCTCTTTTAACTCTCTCAATTCTGTTGGCTCCATTCGGTAAGGTGTAATAGATATTGGTTGCGTACCTGGCAATACATCAATCCCGAAATTGATCTCTCTATCTGGTGGAATCCCAGGAAGCTCGTCTTGAAATACTTCAAGAAATTCACTCACAAAAGGCACAGATTCGGGAGCAGGCACCTCTGAAGTGGTGTCCGCAACCCGGACCAAATGGTAGATGCACCCTTTTATGATCATTTTAGAGGCTTTAAGGTAGGAAATAAATCTACCTCTTGGCACAACATTATTCCCTTTACACTCGATAACTGATTCATTAGGAAATTCAAGCCTCATAACCCTGGTTCGGCAATCGAGTTTAGCAAAGCATGAATAGAGCCAATCCATCCCTATAATTACATCAAAATCTACCATTTCTAACTCAATAAGATCGGCCGTGGTATCCCGACCACGCACCGTGACAACACAATTCCTATAGAATCGCACGACCGTAATGGAATCACCAATCGGAGTAGACACAGAGAATGACTCGTGAAGCTATTCGGGTTCTATCCCAAAACTTGAAGCAATAAATGGAGTAACATATTACAAAGAAGACTCGGGATCAATAAGAACATAAACATCATGTGACTAAATAGTCAGAATACCTATGACAACATCTGGGTAAGCCTCCGCACTCTGGCGATCACTCAGAGCATAGAACCGACTAGGTACCCCTCGACCCCGTGATCCACCCCTAACTGTACCGCATCCTGCTGGAGCTGGAGGGCATGCTGAAGATGTAGCGGCTGAAGAGATGGATGGCTAGCAGTACCCCTTCCCGTGCCCTAATTGGGTGCGCGGCAGTCTCGCTGGATATGGCCTCTCTCTGAACATCTATAGCATACCGGTATATACAAGTAACAAGGGTCAGAATGAAACCTCCCACACTCAGGGCATGAGGCCCTCTACTGCTTCTGGAACCTCCCACCGGAACGACCCGACTGATGGAACCTCCTGCTCTCTAAACCTGGTCCAAAGCGGCCTCCCCGCTGATAACTGTGCCCTGATGGCAGGGCACTGCCTGAGGACTGAGCATAGGACTGGGATGGCCCTGATGAACCTCTCTCAAGGACTTACCTCCCTCCTCCAACTGAACTCCCAGGATTGCCCGCTGACCGGGCCCTACTACTACTCTCCCTCTCCATTCTTATCTTCAACTTCTGAGCCTCTATGGCCTGGGCGAATCCCACGATCTTCCCATAATTCATATCCGAATACAAGGCAGCTGTAGCAACTTTATTAACAACCAAGGGAGCAAGGCCCTGAACAAACCGTCGAACTCTGGCCTCCATAGTCAGCATCATGTGGATGGCATGTTTGGACAGGCACACGAACTCCATGTGGTACTCCCACACACTCATGCTCCCCTGCTTAAGGACCTCAAACTCCGCAGCACGGGCTGCCATAGTCTCGACAGGCAAGAAATGATCCATGAAGGCATCAACAAACTCATCCCACTTTGACAGAGGGCTCCCCTCCCTACGGGAGCTCTCCCACATCTCAAACCACGAATATGCTGCTCCCTTTAACCAATAGGAAGCCAACTCAACCCCCTCTATATCTATATCCTTCATAACCCGGAGAGTCTTGTACATTTCATCTATAAAATCCTGAGGATCTGCCTTTAGGTTGGTGCCTGTAAACTCTAGAGGGGTTAACTGCAGAAACCGGTTGACCCTGGAACCTGAAGAATCCCCTTGCTCGCTGGAGGATGCAGGGGCAACATGTGATCTTTGGGCCTGGGAGGCCACTAGATGAGTCAACATCTGAATAGCTTCCTGAGGTCCCCATTAGAAATATCGGGATAGGAAGCTGGGGCTGAGGAAGGATCAGGAACATCAGCAGGAGGGACTATAGCACCCTCCGCTGGAGTAGGGATAGGAATAGACTGGCCTGGAGTGGAGGAGTCAGGCAGATTCAGGGTCGTGGAATCATTCTCACCTGCACCATCAGATAAAGAATTCACGACCACTCCTGGGGTGGCATTGGCCTCTCGGCCAAGTCAGGCTCTCTTCTTGGGTGCCATTTCTTGAAAATTTGAACAATTCACGAGTTAGATAATGATGTTTTCATCTTCCACTTCATTGCACGATACAAAGTAACAATGAAAGGATATTTTCCTAAATGTCCATCCAGCCCCGTAATTATAGATGTGGTCGACAACACACCGATAAGAAGGGCTGTACTAGACATGGCTCCGAGACATCCTAGGACACTTTTTAAAAACCTTAGGCTCTGATACCAAGTTTGTCACGCTCCAAAACCAAGGGACGAGACCGGCACCTAACCGGGTGATCCCGGTCAATCAGACCTGGATTGACTTTCCTGCCCAGCCCGTTACCCCGTGTTTACGATTTACCTTATTCCACATGAATTAGCAATTTAGATTTTAAACATGAATCTACTACTTGAGTTCATTTCAACATTTGATAGTCACAAAACATACAATAATTATGATTCGGACCACGATTACTAGTAATCACATTTACCGCCCAAAATACATATATGTACAACCCACATCATGTCTACGGAGCCTCTAAGATACTAAGGGTTTACACAATACTTGCTGGAAAAAAAGTTGCCAGCTATACCTTAAAAGACATAACATATACAAAAAAGATGATGTAGACTACACACGACCTCAAGAAAAAGTGGGGCTCACTGGATCCGCAGAAGGTATGAAGGGGAAACACCACTATCGGCAGTCTGAGCTACCTGCTGTGGAACCACCTACATCCATATAAAAGATGTAACGCCCCCGGCAAAAGGGACGTTAGTACCATTAAATAGTACTAGCATGTATGAACCAGGTTTATTCCATGTAGAATCAAACAATACACAATTAGAAAAAAATTACAATAACCACACAAGTACCACACAAGTATACAGAAAACCACAAATAAAGACTTCACAGTTACTTGTTTCAATTGCTCATTTGTTGCGGTGCGCAACCCGATCCCACCGTACATTCTCATCTCACCCTTGTTACCTCTCCATCCATATTACTTTGTGTTGCGGGGCGCAACCCAAACCCACCGTACAATCATAGTTCACCCTTAATACCTCTCAACCTTATTACTTCGTGTTGCGGCGTGCAACCCGATCCCACCTGACAATTCTGCTGCGGCGTGCAACCCGATCCCACCTTAGAATAAAATTTCACAACATCAACCACCAACATTTGTATCACAAGGATCTTTATCATGAAGAAAATAAGTTTATATCAACCAATAACTATGTGAAATCAAGGCACAATGATCCTTACCAATCAGTAATTCATATATGGTGTTGCCACAATCATTCAACTCAATAAAATTAGCCCATATTTACTTTCATCATTTGCTACACAACCTTTAGCCCTTTGATACGTTCATCAATGCAATTAATGGCAACATCAACCAACAATTCAATCACAAGGATTCTCATCGTCAAGGATATTCATTCGTAATAACCAAATAACCACATGAAATCAAGGCCAAAGAAATATTTATCAAACAGTGAGTCATATATGGTATGCTATCAACACATAGCTCAATTAGTTTATCCCCATTTCTTTTCCATTATTTACTACACAACATTTAACACTTAGATAAATTCAACACTTAATTTCATTATCATTTGTTTCATTTTGCAGCACATCCTCGCATACCGATGTATTCAACATTTAACGAGATTTGAACATAATAGAATAAGCACAAAGAATCACCTTTTCGCAAGATCATACAACATGGTAATCGATTAAGAATTTCAAAGAACGAAGTCTTACACCTTAACATAGCAGGGCAATGAATTCACATATGCTCAAACAAGAATTTCATACCGGGTGCTTGGACACCAACAAGATGACTCTACAAGGGTTAAGGTTGGGCATACATACCTTGAATAAAAATTTTACCTTTTATTTTCTACCACAATTCACCGGACCCTCTATCACCTTCAATCTAGTTCACAATGTGGCGTAATCGAACTTAGAATTAGGAATAATGATCATGTCTTGAACTCACTTGATCATTCTATCAACCACTAGGTGTTACTTTAGATTAAATGCCCTCTTTTTAGTGAAAGATTACTCTAACCCATTTCCTTTTACTAGATTATGACTAGTTGGTTACATGCATGCAAGACTCCTACCCCATCTTCATGAACTCACCTAACCATGTTTTATTTTAACAAAAATCTGGAAATTAAGGTTGGTGGGTAGAAGCTTACCTTTTGTAGTGAATAAAATGGTGTCCTACTTGATCAATACCAGGACTGAGTAGTGATGGAGGAACAAATTTGATGAAGGTGGCACTCTCTCTCTCTAGAACCACTCTCTCCTCTCTCTAATTTATCAGAAAATGAGCTTAAAATGAAAGGGGGAGGTGTTTTAATGAACTGGGGGTCAGGTATAAAATTATAAATTTAACAGTCCCGAAGTAGAAATGCGGTAAGGAATGCAATTGCATTCCTGCTATGTGGTCTACATTTATGTCATATAATTGGCCCTCACATGGGCCAAAAAGAAAAGTAGACTGCCCAGGTATGCGACCACTATGCAGTCCACATACCTATTATGCAATCGCATAGTGCGTCGCATAACTCCTTCCGCAAAAGCCAAGGTGCAAGAATGCGACAACTATGTCGCTCACATTTGTGAAATGCGATTGCATACTAGGCCGCATATCTGTCCTCAAAATGGACAGCAAACTGTCCAAGTATGCGACCACTATGCGGTCCGCATACTTGATCTGCGATCGCATAGTGGACCGCAGACCTGCGCAAATCTGGAAAATTTTATCTTTTAAGTTCCGAGGTACTTTTTACTCAAAAAGGGGCCGTTTTAAGAATTTCTACAGTTATAACAACACGGGTACCTATTTGGGCATTATTTTTATCCATGGAATTTTTACGGGTCTTTACAGGAGCGATAGAGTTGAGAGACAGTGTTGAGCACGAAAAAAGTAGAGATTGTTTTATTATAATCAATATGTCTCTTTTTTTATAAAATGATAGGGATCCCCTTTATATAGGAGGGGAGAATCCCAACATAGCACATCCCTAATTATGACAAAGAAATACTATTGATACAATTGTACCACGACTTAGTACGGACTTGTACTATTTCTTGCAGACCTTATCAGTTCTAACCACGTGTCCTTGAGAATTTTCTCGTCTATCCATGATGGTCATCGATTTTTATACTACCTCGAGGACTGCTGTGACGACTTCGATATAACCTCTCGAGGGATGCACCTTGGGGTCGAACTTCAGACTCTACTTCGAGCCTCTCGAGACCGGACTAGAATGCCATAGAGGCCCTAAAATTGGACTTCCTTGATTTTGGCCGTATACATATTTGGTCGATATTTGGTAGTGGAAATGAGTCTTTCGGGAACACCTTATTAAGATATTTATAATCTACACACATGCAAAATTATTTTTCTTCTTAGGAACTAATACTACATTAGCTAGCCAGTTTGGATATCTTACCTCTCGGATAGAACCGATATTAAGCAAGTAGGTTACCTCTTCTTTGACGAATTTATTCCTAGCTTCGACAATAAGACACTTCTTTTGTCTTACTTGAGGTATGTTGGCATCTAAGCTTAACTTGTGCACGGCTACATCTGTCGAGATACCTGTCATATCCTCGTGCAACCATGCAAAACAATCAGCATTAAATTTAAGAAATTCAATCAAATCATACCCAAGTTTCGGGTGCAGTCCCGTTCCCGAGTGGAATTTCCTTTCTAGGAATTCTTCGAACAAAGAAACTTGCTGTTCTTCTGCCGTGGACTTCGTTGCATCCGTCTCTTCTAGAACTTGGAAATATCTCGGCATCTGATACTGCTCTGACGCCTTTGTCCCCGAGCTAACTTCTTCGGGTTCGAGGGTAGGTGCCAGTTCCTGTAATTTCTATGCCACGTGTTCCTTTCGTTTGCTACCGAGGACGAAAATTACATTTATCTCTCTTGTTTCCAGTTGATCACCCCTTAATGCTTGATTCCTTTGGGCATTGGAAGCTTCAACAATTAGTGATATGTTGAGGGCACAACTTTCATCTCGTGTAACCATGGCCTTCACAGGATAATATTGTATCCAATGTCACCATCCACTACCTCAAATAGGGTTGTTTTCATTACTCATTCAGCGTGAGTGAGCAAAAGAATCTCTCCCCGGTTCGTCACACTCGCGAGGTTGAATCCAGCTAGGAGCTTTGTGGACGGAATAATTCTTCCGGTGAGTTTAGCTTCCTCCTATAATCTCCACTGTATGATATTAGCCGAACCTCCTGGATCCACTAGAACACATTTAATTTTAAAATCTAACACATTTAAGAAAAACAAGTGCATCGTTGTGTGGTAGCAACAATCTATCTGCATCTTCCTCTGTTAAAGTGATATCATCTTTCTGGAGCCTTTTCCTATGAGTTATTGATACTTTCGTCTTCTTTGCCGCCGAAAATATGGCCCCGTTAATCTCATTCCCTATGAAGATCATATTGATCATTTGGCGTGGGAGTTCCTCTCCTGCTTTTGAGGGTTCCGCATCATCCCTATTACGACCATAATTGGTCTTAGCTCGATCACTTAAGAACTCTCTGGGGTGACCATTCTTCAATAATGTCGCCACTTCTTCTCGAAGGTGTCGGCAGTCCCCTATTGAGTGGCCATTCGTCGCATGATATTCACACCATAAGTTGGGAACTATTTAACTGAGATCAGATCTAATTGGTCTCTAGGATCGTGCCTCTTTGATGTTTCTCATAGCTGATACTAGTTCCACTATAGTGACATTGAAGTTGTATTCCGATAACTTGGGGTAAGAAGCATCCGGTGACCCTGACGTTTCCTTATCCTGCAGTGATATATCGTTCCGACCACGATCGGTCCTTCTGTTAACGTCGAACTTATCTGCTGTTTGGAAGACACTATCACGGCCTACGGTTCGTTCGTAGGGAAAAAACTGGCCCCTCGAAGTTCGTCTGTCCGTGTCGTAATCATCTTTTGATTTTTCTCTATTCTTCTCCCGCTCTTTGGTCGATGAAAAACCTAACTGATCATCTTCGGTCCTTATTTTTAACTCGTTCTGTTTGTGAACATCTTCCCAAGTCATTGCTTGAAACTCAAGCAGGCTTTCCTTCAGATTCCGGTAAGTGTATGAACTTCTCAGATTCAATCCCTTGGTGAATGCGTCAGCTGCCTATTCATCCGGGACAACCTAGAGCAACATTCTTTCCTTCTAGAGTCGGGTAACGAATTCTCGTAGTAACTCGGACCCTTCCTACACAATCTTGAATATATCAGCCTTCTGAGTTTGTACTTTTTTGGCCCCGGAATGGGCCTTCATGAAAGAGTTCGCGAGCACTTCAAAGGAACCTACGAAATGCTCGTGTAACAACGAATACCACGTTAAAGATCCCTTCATGAGAGTCTCTCCAAATTTCTTTAACAACACATATCCAATTTCGTGAGAAGCAAACTCATTTTCTTTTACCGTCATTGTGTAGGTTGTAATATGCTCCCGAGGGTCTGAAGTTCCATCAAACTTGGGCACTTTCGGCATCTTGAATCGCTTTGGGATTAGTTATGGTGCCACACTCGGCTTGTATGATAATTGAGTATACTTCTTCGAGTCCGGGCCCTTCAGTACTGGTGGCGTACCTGGGATTTGATCTATGCGGGCATTTACTGCCCTCATAAATCATAAAAGTTCATTCTTGAAAAGATAGTTCTCGTTATTGAGACTGGATTAGCTCCCCCCAACCTCATCACAACCAACTTCACCCCTGAGAGTGCCGTTGTTGACCCTTTGCATTGTTCGTTTTGCGGTAATACCAGGAGGAATTGGATTTCGTCTGTTTGCATTATTCGAAGACCCCTACAACGCCTGCTTCAATTCCGCCATAACCTTATCTTGTTGCGTGAGATGGCCTAAAATGACTGCATGTTGCTCTTGCAAGACCCTTATAGAGTCAATGACATGCTCCTCATTAGCATCATCAGGAGTCATTTCCTGAACATGCCGAGGATACTGCCGGTCATGCACCGGTGTGGCGCTATTCCCCTTATTATGGGTGTCACTGATTGAGTCCTCGAAATGAGGTTGATCTCCTCGAACCTCGGGATTGTGCGTGTTGTTAACAATGTTATCTTCCATTTCTAAGACAAAATAGTCAAAGCACGTTAATAAAAAAGGCAAGGATCAGTTTAATTGCACGACTGTTTAGGTCCTACGGTGGGCACCAAATTATTTACCTGTAAAATGGTACAGTTGAATTTATACGTGGTTTCTAGACAAGTGAATTGATTAGATCCTAAAATAATAAAATAATCGAAGAGTTATGCAATACTTATCCTTAAAATATAGGTGAAACAACAGAGATGACAGCTTTGGGAACAAGGTTTTATGGCACAAAAATGATGAAAAAGCTTTGTATATAATGTAGTGTAAGTTTGCCAGAAAATTCGTGTCCTTTACAATGATAAATAAGCTTACTCTTTATAGTTGTGTCTAGGGAAGGAGCTCCTAGGATCATGCCCTCCTTTAATGTCAATTATGAAGGCTATTGATGAAGATGTAACGATGGACATAAATGCCAAATTCACTGTAACGGGTCGTCGGTCTTAATGTCACAAAATATTCTTTATTAAATGCTACCAGGCGTAGAGCGTTTAATACACCTTTATGAATGTTACCCCTTTTGGCGACAAGTGGAATAGTTGTGTTTGGTCATTGGCCATCCCAGTCTTAGGTTCCACATGCCCTTCCTTTAGATGACCACGTGTCATATCATATTTTACCATGTACAACTAGTTCCCCCTTCCCGATTATCACATTCATGAGTATCCAAACACTGGATATCCAAAGAACTAGTCCCTCCATAATCTTTTCCAAATGAACTTCGTTTCTTTCCCTCTACAACCTTTTCTTCTAACCTCACTACGTCCAAACTCAAAGTGAAATCTCCAACATCAAATTCTCTCTCTCTCTGACTCCATAGGAACCCGTGTAAATCTGATGGCTTCTGAAGTCTCTTCCTATCACGACCCAAAATCCAATCCGTCGTGATGGAACCTAACCCAACCTTATAGATAAGCCAAACAACGATAAAAGATAACATAATGATAATGATAAGAGTCAAAAATAAAATAACTGAATTTTATATAACTCCACAGAGACTTGTAATATAAGTCATGAGCCACTATGACTTAGATTTTAGAAAAATAACTGAAACAATTACAACACTTGTTTGGATTGTACATGAACAAAATTAGAATATAATGCTACCAAGGACAAGTGACAGCCATAACTGTAACGCGAGTACATCTTCAATGCCAGCTCCCGCCATACACAACAACAACAAATCCAAGATCTACACACAAGGTGCACAAGTGTAGTATGAGTACAATCGGCCCCATATACCCAATAAGTATCTTACCTAACATCGGTGAGGTAAAAGAAGCAATAACTATATATGATATTCACTAACATCTGTGCAGTTAATAATTTCAACAAGTATAGAACATATATATGATCAAATCAGGAAATTTTAGGTAAAACCACTTTGATGCTCACAATTGTTTTAAAGTGTTCTACTCCGTCAATAATCCAGCATATAAGGAATATATGCAAGTGAAATCAGGTAACAATCAAGGACATTGCAGGTAAAGATGAAATGCAATAACCAAATATCACTCTGTTGCAGTGCGCAACCTGATCCAATAACAGTAACCCGCTCTCCCAGAGCTCACATCGACCAGAAACATGTAGTTTTCTCACATTCCGCGTGTACACCATCAAGAGAGAAATATGAGAGGGTGACCCTAGGGGATGGGTACTTATCCACACGCAAGCACGACCAATTCAACGATCTACCAGCCTGGCATGGTCACATGCTCCATATCATAATTCGACTGACGTGGTCACATGATCAATGTGATGGATCTTCCCGATGAGGTCATAGGCTATATCATAATCTTCCTGGCGTGGCCACAATAATAACAACACAATCCGCCCGGCGTGGTCACAAGCATAACAACACAATCTACTCGGCGTGGTCACAATCTTTACCACAATCCGTCTCAAGTGGTCACAAGTATATCAACAAAATCTGCCCGGCGTGGTCAGAGGCATAACAACATAATCTGCCCGGCGTAACCACATGCATAACAACACTATCCGCATGGGGTGGTCACATGCATAACAACACAATCTTCATGGTGTGGTCACATGCATAACAACACAATCCGTCCGGCATGGTCACATGCATAACAACACAATCCGCCTGGCATGGTCACAAGCATCCAGTCCAATCATATCACACAGGAGAAAATAAATAAGAATATATGTATGTTAAAGAATAACAAACTCATGATCCTAGACTGGCTTAAATGACATGCTAAAGTGTAGGCATGTGCAAAGTGTTCTATCATATCTCAAATCAGAAATTCCATAAAAAAGTAGCATTTATCAAGTTCATTCAGGGATTGAACCTCTATGTAACCTAGTAAATGGCTCAAATAGTTCAAACAATGTTACAAATACGAGAAATATCATAGCTTAAAGCTTAACAACCAATTCTAGGCTTATCATAGCCTAAGCACAACCCAGGCATGGATAAATACCCCTGGTGTTAGCACATGGGATCAAAACCCATACATGTCCGCACCCATAGCACGTAGTTATCATAAATAATTCAGGAAACTAGTGCGCCAACCAAGTTTAGATAAGACACTTACCTCATACAAGCCAAAACAATACTGAGCAAGCCAAAAATACTCTACAAATGCCATCCCGTGCGTATCAACATTCGAGCGGCTCAAAACTAGCCAAAACCAACTCAAAAACATCACATAATGCCAAAGTAAATAATCCCAAATGATAAAGGTCGAACCTTTACTCGTTTACTCAAAGTCAACCAAAAAGTCAAACTTGGGCCCTCACCTCGAAACCCAATAAAACACAAAAAATCTGACAACCCATTTAATTACGAGTCCAACCATACTAATTTCACTCAAATCCGACTCCAAAACAATTTTCAAAACTCAAGAATTCACTTTAGGGAAATTCAGACAAAAACCCTCAATTTCTCTTTTGATCAAATGCCAAAAACAAAGATAGATTCATGAAATATAATATGAACCGAGTAGAAAACACTTACCCTAATCCATGTGGTGAAAGTCGCCTCCAAAATCACCCAAATACGAAGTCCCCAACTCAAAATATGAGAAAAATGAACCAACCCTCGAATTTATAAGCTTTTGCCCAGAGATTCTACTTTTGTGGACCATCTACTGCTCCTGCGGAGTTGCTTTTGCGGAAAAGCATTGAAATCCGACCTATCGCCTGCGGAAATACTTCAGCTTCTGCGACCTCACAGGTGTGAGACGCAATCCTCTCCTACGCCATTCTCGTTTCTTCACCCATCACATCACTTTTGCATCTCCGCAGATGATGTCCAGATCCCCGCACCTGCGACTGATCGACGACATGCCACCTTCGCTTCTACGATAATATGTTTGCATCTGCTTCTAAACTTCCACAGATGCGGAAAAACCAGCACAAACACTTCTTCAACAATGCAACAAGAGACGAAAATGATCCGAACCATGTCTGTAACTTGCGCGAGACCCTCAGGACCCCGTACGAACATAATATCAAGTCCCATAACATAACATGGACTTACTCGAGGCCTCAAATTACGCATAACAATATCAAAACCACGACTGCAACTAAAATCAAACTTAATGAACTTTTAACTTTCAAGTTCCAAAACCCATGCCTAACAATATCAAATCAACTTATAATGAACTCAAATTTTGCACACAAGTACCAAATGACATAATGAAGCTATTAAAATTCCTAGAACCAAAATATGAACCCTATATCTTCAAAGTCAACTCCCAGTCAAACTTATGAACATTCCAGGCCTTCAAATTGCCAACTCTATCAACTTTTCGAACCTTCAACTTTTCAACTTTTGCCATAAAAAAGCCTCAAACCAACTTACAGACCTCCAAATCAATATCCCGACATACACCTAAGTCCAAAATCACCATACGAAGCTATATGAACCCTCAAAACTCCATTTCTGAGTTATCTATACAAAAGTCAAACTTTGGTAAACTCTTTCAACTTAAGCTTCCAACCTGGGACTAAGTGTCCCAATTCATTCAAAACTCATACGAAACCAAACCAACTACCTCAGCAGATCACATAACCACCATTGAAAATAGAAGAGGAAATAAATAGGGGCATATGGCTTAAATGCTCAAAATGACCAGCCGGGTCGTTACACATCTCTATTTTTATCCAATTCTCTACTACCACCGGTATCTCCACTGACAATGGCTCCATAGAAACTGCCTCAGCTTCGAGCACGTCGCATAGTTTTTTGTGGCCCTGAGTCACTTCCTTACCAAATTCTACACTTGCCCCCTAAGGACCAACTGTGTCCCCATCCTATTCATCTGAGTAATCGACAAGCCCTAGTTCAGGTTTAGAAAAATTTTGTTTGGAGGTTTCTTGGGTTTAGACATAACTAGGGTTTTCAGAGGCATCCATTTTGGGTTCGGTGGTTTAAGTGACACCAACAGAATTTGTGATCACTAGGGCATAAGCAAATAATGGAAGACGAGGAAATAAATGACTATAAAGCAGGCCAATAATGTAAGCTCCCAACGAAATTTAAAATAATAAAGGCAATAAAGAGTGAACACATGATAAGAACATCATGAAATCAATATAGACAAATACACGTAAGCAAATAAAGAGATAATAAAACTATTCAACCAACAAGCCTCTTTAACATAGAATGCACAACAAGAATCATAAGCGAAGTACCGCCTCGTATCTACATTTTACAATTCAAAACCATAACCTTTCCTTATACTGCCGCGTGAGCCTTATATTTTTATATTTTTGACAACGTTTTTCCCGAAATAACTACACGCACTTTATCCACCCTTATTTCACTATGTGGCTTTAAGTAATTCCCTTACTAGCAAAACACACATAAATTCCCACTTTATGCATCCACATGCACATTAAGACCTATCCTTATATCGCCACATGCACATCAATATCACAACAAAATAACAACTCGCACCGTAAGTGACCATATGCCACAACTTGCCAAAATCAACAATACTAAAGTTACCAAACATATAGTCCAGGCACAACCACAATGTGAACAAGAAACTCAGTAATAACAAAATGAATGAGAATTACTCAACAAGGGAAACTATCTCAATAATCAACAACTTCAACGTCAATGTAATAATAGCTTTTATAACTTCAACATCAAATGAGAATAATTACACAATTAAAAGGGCGTATGACAATAAAAGAGATAACCACATCAATTAAGGCGTATAAAAGCATGTTTGACAATAAAATATAGAACATTTGATAACAACATCAAGTAAAGCATGTAAAGAAATTTAACAATAGAAGATATAACATGAAATTTCAATTTCTAATTAAATGCATGAAAGAGCCTAAGAGTCTAAATCGGTCAAATACCACGAATAATCCCGTGTACCCACTCGTCTCCTCGTGTACACGTCTTTCATATAATTCAAATAACACAAATCAATTCCTAAGGGTATTTCCCCACACAAAGTTAGTCAAGATAATTATCTCAAACAAGCTAAATCAATCCCCTAATAAGCCTTCTTGCAAAAATCCAACTTCGAACTGCTCGAATCTAGCCAAAATAACTTAATATCATAAATACAAATCATAGCAAGCAGTCCAAGATAATAAAGTTTCAACCTCTAATTAAAATCAAAATGTTAAGTCAAAAAGTCAAATCTTGGGCCGCACCTCAAAATTAGACCAAACTTACAAAATTCTAACATCCATTACGATACGAGTCCTACCATACAAAAATAATCCAATTCTGACATCAAATCGACCTTCAAATCCTCAATTTATAATTTAGGGAAGTTTTTACAAAATTCCTCAATTACAACTCTGCGGTCCACATTGGGCATCTGTGGTTCTGCTTCTGCGGACCCAAGGTACTTCTGCGCGTTCGCTTCTGCGGAAAAAGACAACACCTGCATTCCCAAGCATCAAACAAAACTCCACTTCTGCGGTTGCACACTTGTGCATGAACCTCCGCACCTGCGAACCCAAATCACCCAACCCCGTCTCGCATCTACAACCAATGGGCTGCTTCTGTGATACTGTACCTGCGTCCATTCCCTCAGAGTTGCAATTGCAGCAGAACTCAGCAGGCAACCAAAATCCTTCAAGTCTCCAAATAAGTCTGAATTTAATCCGAATAACACCCGGGGTTCTTGGGACCCCGTCTGAACATATCATTAAGACCCAAAACACAACACGAACCTACTCGAGACCTTAAATCACATCAAACAATATCAAATCTACGAATCGAACCCCAATTCAAGCCTATTAAATCAATGAACATTCAACTTCTAAAACTACACCGAATCATATCAAACCAATTCTGAATGAGCTTAAGTTTTACATGCAAGTACCAAATTATTAAATAGACCTATACCAACTCCCAGAATCACAATCTGAGTCTCAGTCTGATTCAATAAAGTCCACCCTCGATCAAATCTATCAGTTTTTCAAACCTTCAACTTTTCAACTTTTGCCATAAAAAAGCCTCAAACCAACCTACAGACCTCCAAATAAATATCCTGACATACACCTAAGTCCGAAAACACCATACGAAGCTATATGAACCCTCAAAACTCCATTTCGGAGTTATCTATACAAAACTCAAACTTTGGTAAACTTTTTCAACTTAAGCTTCCAACCTGGGACTAAGTGTCCCAATTCATTCAAAACTCATACGAAACCAAACCAACTACCTCAGCAGATCACATAACCACCATTGAAAATAGAAGAGGAAATAAATAGGGGAATATGGCTTAAATGCTCAAAATGATCAGCCGGGTCGTTACACATATCTATTTTTATCCCATTCTCTACTACCACCGGTATCTCCACTGACAATGGCTCCATAGAAACTGCCTCAGCTTCGAGCACGTCGCATAGTTTTTCGTGGCCCTGAGTCACTTCCTTACCAAATTCTACACTTGCCCCCTAAGGACCAACTGTGTCCCCATCCTATTCATCTGAGTAATCGACAAACCCTAGTTCAGGTTTAGAAAAATTTGGTTTGGAGGTTTCTTGGGTTTAGACATAACTAGGGTTTTCAGAGGCATCCATTTTGGGTTCGGTGGTTTAAGTGACACAAACAGAATTTGCGATCACTAGGGTGTCAGGAAATGATTTAGAAGATGTTTGGGAAGAAGACATTGTGAAATTCTTGAGTTTTTGAGGAATTTTCGATTTGAAATTTTTTCTTAGCCTTTTCTATTTTCATGCTGAGAGAGAATGAAAATTTGAGAGTTAGAGAATTTTGGAGTTTTAATATTTTAGGCGTGGGATGTTGATTTTATTGGTTTGCTGTGACAAGTCTAGTCCTAACTTTTCAGGCGCTATAATCACCGGAGCTGTAACGACCCGGTCAGTTGTTTTCAGTATTTTAGCCTCGTTAATCTATTTATTGCCTCCTTTATGTTTTATTATAGTTATGTGACTTGTCGGGTGTTTGCTTTTGGTTCGGGTGAGTTTCAGAGTGAAATAGGTGACTTAGTCCCAAAGTTGGAAGTTTAAGTTGGAAGAGTTGACCGTAGTTTGACTTTTGTGTTGATGACTCTAGAATGGAGTTTTGACGATCCCAATAGCTCCGTTGGTGATTTTAGAATAAGGAATGTGTCCAGATGTTGATTTGGAGGACCGTAGGTTATTTTAGCTTGAATTGGCGAAAGTTAGAAAGTTGAAGGTTTGCAAGGTTAAGAAGTTTGATTGGGAGTGGATTTTATTGATATTGGGTTCGGACTTTAGTTTTCGAAGTTGGAATAGGTCTATTGTGTCAATTATGACATGTGTGCAAAATTTGAGGTGAATCGGAGTTGTTTGGCATGAATCAATGTTACTTTTGGAAGTCTGATGTTCATAATTTCAATATGCTTGAATTGGGTTGAGATTCATAGATCAATGTTTTTATGTGAATTTAGGCCTCGAGTAGGCCCATTACATGTTTTGGAACTTGGTGGTGTATTCAAACAAGGTCCTAAGAGCCCCCTATGTGAATCGAATTGTAATCCGGATGACTTTGGACTTAGTTATTTGTTGAAGGACTACTGCTTTGGTGTCATCGCACCTGCGATGGGAATGGCCGTAGGTTCAGAATCACTGGTAAGAGTGAAGTATCATAGTAGACAAAAGGGATAGACCAGGCCAAGGTCACAGGTGCGGAAGCCTGGGTGATGTGCCGTAGTATTTCAGCACTTTTGATACTAATTACATAGATTTTAGCTCGTCTTTCAAAGAATTTTTAGTTAATTCTTATGAAGTTTTGGTGTCTTGTAGTGCACGAGACTTGAAGAATGAAAACCATGGAAAAGAAGTCAAAAATCCATAAAAGGGTAGAAATGCGGCAGTCTACGACCGCAGAAGTGATGTGCGGACCGCAAACTAAAGCAGGTTTTTCAGCCACTGAAGTGAAGAATATGCGATCCATTATGCGGTTGCATAACACTTCTGCAGAATGCATAATGACCGCACAATTGAAACTGGATATTCTACATAGCACTTTTGCGATGAAGTGTGCGGTCGCATAATTTCTATGTGGATCGCAAAGTGGAAATGCGAAAAACTGGGCTACAAGGCTTGTGATTATGCGAAAACTTTTGCAATTATACGGACCGCATACATGGTTTGCAACCATTCTGCGGTCGCAAAAGGGTTCTGCATGGGAATTTTTGTCCAATCTTGACTCTGACCTTTTGCCCACTATAAAAAGATTTACTAGGGTTTGGTCATCTTGTCTGAAAATGAGGCTACATCGAAGGTATTGAATACTCCATTATTTTTTAAGCTTTTGAATATAGAATCTTGTACCTTTGTAAGCCTTATGACTTTATTTAATGTTTTATTCTTGTATTTTAGTATGAGTAGCTAGTTTTAAATACTGAGGTTGTGGACCCAAAATGGGTGTAAGTATAATGGGTTTTTACCATTGAACATATATATAATGGTTGATTGATATTTATTCATTTCTCATGCTTCGTTTATTGTTGGTGGTTGCAAACATTAACTAATTCCATTTTACTCTTTTTTTAGTTGGAAAAGTAGGTTAGGGTTTGGTAGATTTGAATATCAAAACCGCAAGGCTTTAAATCTTGTTTAATAGAATCACTTAGGAATAAATGGGTTCTATTTGGCATAAATTGGTTATTCTTAATTGCTACTCTTTTATATTTGAGAAAATTATAAAGAGAAAATACTACCCAACTACTGAAAAATATTGGGTAATCAATTAGAAACCATTTTCATATCAAAGGACCTTCCATTAGAAATATATCATATTAACACCGATAGCATTACATTACATTGAAGTAGACACAACCTTGGTTTTCTTAATCAAATTAGTTACATTCGCACAATAAAATAGTCTTATTTATTATACATCATTACAACACTTCTTTTAAGCTAAAAGAATAGAATTATGATTTAAGTTAAGTTTCACACCATTCAAGTAATCTTTTCACACCTAATCTCTGTGGAGTTCGACCCCAACCTAGTTGGGTTATTATATTTGACATCGACCGCTTTAAACTATTTATTTAAGTGTCATTTGAGCGTATCACTAGGCATAGATGTGCATCTGCAAGCGCGATAGTTCTTCCGCAGAAGCGGAACTGGGAGGGGCTTGTGAAGGACCTCGGGTGCGGTAAAATATCCGCAAAAACAGGCCCGTAAAAGCGAGCAATTGTCCGCATAAGAGAAGGGGCTGGGCTTAAGTGAGGATCGCACATGCAAAATTGCTGGGCAGCAAAGGCCTAGAGACAATGGTTTATTTCATTGTTCATCTTCGAACCGAGAGAGCTCGCTTTGTGGCAATATTTTGAGGGATTTTCAAGTAATCATCGAGGTAAGAGATTCTAACTCGGACGTGGCTATTATACATGAGTCCATTGTTATTTTTGTCACAAATTGGTGATTTGAGTTGGGAAACTTGGGGAAAATTGTGAAACTTCATAGACCAAATTTTGGGGATTTGAAAGGCGTTTTGAGGTCGGATTTGAGTTCCTTTACTTGAAGTTGTTATTTCTTGGAATATCTTATTGTTGAATTTTTGTGTTGAAGTTAAAAAGGTCGTGATTCACATTGAGGTAAAGTTGTAGATTTGTTGAAATACCATTCTTGTTGAGTTATTTACTATTGGTTGCTATTGTTAAGACTCTTGTACATTGTGGTTGAGCCATGTGCTATTTATTTTGGAAACACTATTATTGTTGACTTTCTTGGCAAGTTATTGTGTTGGGCACATGAGGTGCAAAGTGATATATTGTGATATTGATACACATGATGGTATAAGGATTGGGGTTGAAACACATGAGGTGAGATAAGGTGAGCCTGATACACGTGTTGCTTGTAGGGGAACTACTTGAAGCCACACAGTGTGATAAGGTGGGCTAAAACATGGGTAGCTATTTTGGGAAATTTTTTTTGAAAACTAAATGCAATTCTCCCGCGGTGATATAAGGAAAGATTATGATTTGATTTGTAAAATGAGACTACGAGGCGGTACCTCAGTAGAGATTCTTGTTGATACCTTTCATTTACATCATTTGTGTTTTGGTTGCATCATTTCCTTGGCATTGTTATTTTGTGTTTCTTCCGTGATGTCTTAATTGCCTTAGTCTCAGTGTAGCTATTCTTGTTATATCTTTTCCTTTTATCATTTCCCTTATTTTTGTTATCATACTATACTATACCTGCTCAGTTTCTTTATTTATTCTAGTAGGTGTCTTGACTGGACCTCGTCATTACTCTACCAAGGTTAGGCTTGATACTTACTGGGTACCATTGTGGTGTATTCGTCCTACGCCTCTGCACATCTTTTTGTGCAGATCCAGGTACTTCATACCAACCTAGGCAATAGTGAGTCAAACTTGGATCGGGAGACTTCAAGGTATACCTGCCGGCATCCGCAGGCCTCCGAGTCACCCTCTATCTAGTTTTATTCCATTCTTCTTTTATTAGATACTGTTGTATAAGGATGTTAAATATACTCATGTAGAGCTTGTGAATCGGTATCACCGGATTATGGGAGTTATGTTCAGTTGAGTTGCGGAGTCTTTTCATGAGATCTATTGGTTAATTTGAAAGTGTTATTACTATTCAGTTAAATTAGGCATGTATGCAAGGCTTACCTAATCTTAGAGACAAGGTGCCACCAAGACATCAAATAGAGGGTTCCTACCGAGAAAGGAGATGTTTTTGGATTTTGAAATTTGGACTTAACGGTTGATTGGACGTGATTAAGGTGGCGGGAGACGTGTAGTAAGAGATGTAGGAACCCATTTCCTATTATTACGCACACTAGTGATAGGTACAACTTTCTTATAAGACACGGTAGGATCACGTCTGATACTTATCGTAATTAGAACCAGTTTCTCATACTTATTTTTTTAACTAGGCATGGTATCGACATAATGAATAATATTGTAAGACCGTGTTTAAGCTTCCTTGTGACGACCCAAAGGGGTCATCACCTATTTTATTACCCATTTCGTACTTTCGAGGCCTTGAAAACCTCATTTATAGTCGCCTCGATTTGCGTGAAAAGTCTGGGCGCTTAGCCGGAAAGCTTAAATATGAAATTCTCTAAAAATGCTAAGATTTGATATTAAAATGAGTAAATTTGACTCCGATCAACATTTTGGGTAAAAGGACCCGGACCCGTGATTTGACAGTCCCGGAGGCTCCGTAGAAAAATATGGGACTTGGGAGTATGCCCGGAATCGAATTCCGAGGTCCCAAGCCCGAGAAATGAATTTTTGAGTAAAATTGTTTTTCTGAAATTTATAAAGAAAAGTAAAATGAAAATTGGTTAGAATGTGTTGGTATCGGGCTCGTATTTTGGTTCTGGAGCCCGGTACATGTCTTATATGTGGTTTAAGATATTTCTGTGAAGGTTGGTTGAAATTGGACGTCGTTTGACGTGTTTCGGACTTAAAACTCTAAATTTGAACGTTTATAAAGTTTGAAGAAAAACTAGTAATTTTGAGGATTGATTCGTTGTTTTTGATGTTATATTGGCGATTTGATCGCGCGGTTAAGTTTGTAGGATGTTGTTGAGTTAGTGCATGTGATTGGTTAGGAGCCCCGAGGGCTCGGGAGTGTTTTAGAGGTGTCTCGAAGTGATTTTTGAACTTAGGAAAATTGCTGGTTTTGTTTCAGGTGTTGCAGGTCCATTTGTTCTTTGCGATCACGAAGCTTTAAACTTTTCCTTCATCACGTTCGCGTCCATTCCCTCGCGATCCCGTAGGGTTATTTGAACCTGAGGGCTTAGCCCTCTTTTCCCCTTCGCGTTCGCGTACAGTTGATCTCGATCGCGTAGCTTTACAGGTCCCCTTCATCGCGTTCGCGTGATGTCCCACGCATTCGCGTAAGTCAACTTCTAGACCCCAGCCCTTTTACGCTTCGCGTTCGCATTCTCCCTTCCGCGATCGCGATGGTCTGTCCAGTCTACCCTTCCCTAACGCGACCTCCCTTCCGTGATTGCGAAGGGCAATTTTTACCAGTGGTATATAAATATTTCCAGAACAGTAGCTTCGGGATTTTTCATAAGTTTTCACGAAATTTATCTTCCCCAAGGTCTTTAGGCGTCCATTGAAGCCATCCTTCACCAAAACTTCTTGGGTTAGTAAATTTTAACTCGTTTCGTTCATTTTTCATCTATATCTAATGAATTCCTAAGCCTAAAACATGCAAATAAGAGTAGAAAATTGGAATTTGGGTAGAGTTAGGCCCGTTTGAATTTTCTTGATTTAGACCTGGTTTTGGGGTCGAATTTGAAAACAAATTATATATTCGGGCTCGTGGGGTGAATGGGTGACGTGGTTTTGGTCCGAGCCTCATTTTTTGACCAAGCGGGCCCGGGGTCGAATTTTGTTATTTTGCAAGAATGCATGGAAATGGGTAATTAGGCTATGTAATTGAATTATTGAATCCTTATTGATATACTTGAGTTGATTATGCCTAGATAATACTATTCCGAAGTTGAATTCTAAAGGAAAGGCGGTGTTAGAGGGTTGATTGCTATATTTTGGACCCGAGGTAAGTGTTTGGTCTAACCTTAGCTTGAGGGAATATGAGTTGAGTCTTATTTGCTACTTGCTAATTTTAGAGTACGATGTATAGGCATGGTGAAGAGTATCTCTACATTGGTGTCTAGCATGACCGTGAGTCTTATTATTGCGAGCATTCCGAATTTGTTGTAACTTCCATGGTTAATTGATGATTTCTATATGTTGTAAAGAGCACGTGAAGGGAATTGTGATCTTAAAACTCTAAGGAGCATTGGCTCAGATTGTGAAACGAATAATGAAGAAATATGAGATATTACACTTTTGGAGCATTGGATCAAATTGTAAAACGAATGATGAAGGAATATGAGATAATTACATCCTTTGGATCATTGGCTCAAGTGATAGAATAAATCATGGAAATGAAAGTGAAAGAAAGAGAAAGAGTTATTGAAATATACCCTTGTCGGGTCATTGTTGTATTGTTCCCTTGCCGAGATTTAATTGTTTAATTGATGGTCTCTTATCGGGATTTAATTGTTTAATCCATGTTCCCTCACTGGGATTTCTATTTCTATTATGTTTACTCCCTTGCCCTTTGTTTGTGATTGCTGTTGAGGTGAGGAGGAGTGTTAAAGCGCGAAGGGTGATGTCGTGCACTTGTTTTGGTGAGTATGAGAGTAAAGCACGAAGGGTGATGTCGTGCACTTGTCTCTGTGAGAATGAGAGTAAAGCACGAAGTATATTGTCTCCATTGCTGGGATGTTGAGATTACTATTATTGTTCCCTTGCCGGGATTCCTATTTCTATTCTGTTTACTCCCTTGCTCGTTGTTTGTGATTGCTGTTTGGGTGAGGATGAGTGTTAAATCAGGATGGGTGATGCCGTGCACTGTTCGCTATTGTGAGGAAGAGTGTAAAGCACGAAGGGTGATGCCGTGCTGTACGAATTACCATTCCGCACCGATAATCATTGATTATACTGTGAGGAAAGAGAGTAAAAGCACGAAGGGTGATGTCGTGCCATGATTTACATTGATTACATTATACATTGCATAGTGAGGGTGAGAGTAAAAGCACGAAGGGTGATTCCGTGCCATGAGTTACATTGATTACATTATACCTTGCATAGTGAGGACGAGAGTAAAAACACGAAGGGTGATGTCGTGCAAGCTTGTGATTTCTGGTCCTTATTGATATTCTGGCCCTGTTGTTCCTTTCTTTGTTTAAGATTTCTTATATGAAACTGTTATCTCTCCACATCATGTTCTCCTTTCCCTTATTGATGGATTACTTCCTGTATTTCTCTTCCGTTGTTTATGTTTATATATTCGAACTGCACAGGTACATTTGGTTGTCGTGTCTTAGCCTCGTCACTACTTCACCGAGGTTAGGCTCAGCACTTACTCAGTACATGGGGTCGGTTGTACTGATGTTACACCTGTACTTCTTTATGTTGTGCAGATTACGCAGCCGGACCCGGACCCGGAGGACATTATTAGTGGGAGGTGTCTTCCAGCTTATCCTAGAGGCTTCACGGTATACCCGCTGGCGTTCGTGGGCCTTGGCGTCCCTTCCATCCCTTTGTCTTCACTTCTGTCTTTTTCTTCCTCTAGTTTCAGAGACAGTCATGTATTTACTTCCAGACTTTGTATTTAGCACTCTTATAGACAGTTCGTGAGTTTGTGACTTCAGGTTTTGGGAAAATTATGCGGCAATGTATTATGTTGTCTTTACTTAGTTTGAAAACCATATTTAGTTATTTCCGCTGTTAAGTTGTGAACTATTTGTAGCTTATTCTGTTAAATCGATGTTATATGCCAGTTTATCTATACACGTTGGCTTGTCTAGCGGGTTCAACATTAGCCGCCATCACGGCCCGATGGTGGGATTTCGGAGCGTGACAGAGTTGGTATTAGAGCACTAGGTTACTTAGGTCTCACAACTCACAGACAACTTGGTAGAGTCTGAGGGATCGGTAGGGAGACGTCTGCATTTATCCCCAGAGGCTGAGAAGTTAGGATGACTCCATATTTCCTTTCTTCTCTGTCGTGCGCTATGAATTCTGATTACTGATTGAGTTTCTATTCTATTCTCTTGCAGATGGCGAGGATGCATGCTTCCCTTGGTTCCGCTCAGCAGGCTGACACTCCTGCTACAGCAACTACGAGGGGTCGAGGTCGAGGACGAGGCCGTGCTAGAGGCCGAGGCCAGGGCCGGGCTCAGCCTAGAGCAGTAGCCCCAGTGGAGGACCCTAAGGTCGAGCCTGACGAGGAGGTCCCAGTTCCGACAGTCCCATTTGGACCAGCTCAGGTCCCAGAGGGATTCATAGCTACCCAAGTGCTTCAGGACGCTCTTGTCCGTCTAGTCGGACTCATGGAGAGTGTAGCACAGGCTGGTCTTCTTCCTACTGCACCATCCATCTCTCAGGCTGGGGGAGGTTCCCAGACTCTTGCCACCCGCGCACCATAGCAGCTAGCTCCATAGTTTCAGACTCTGGACCTCAGCCAGTCAGAGTAGCTCAGCTGGGTATAGCAGCACCGGTAGCAGAGGGAGAAGCTATGTCAGCAGATGTTTTGTGGAGACTGGACAGGTTCACTAAGTTATTCACTACTACTTTTACTGGTTCATCATCAGACGACCCCCAGGATTATTTGGACAGCTTCCATGAGGTCCTTCGAAACACTTCGCTACTTTTCGGTTATCGGGCGCAGCCAAGAGTTGGTGGAGAGACTATTGGTTAGCCAGACCAGCTGGATATACACCTTTGACTTGGACTCAGTTCTCAGAGGTATTTTTGGGGAAGTTCCTTCCCATTACTCAGAGAGAGGACCTCCGGAGGTAGTTTGAGCGTCTCCAACAGGGATCCATGTCAGTCACTCAGTACGAGACTAGGTTCATCGCTCTAGCCCGACATGCTCTTATGATACTTCCCACTGATCGGGAGAGGGTTCGGAGATTTATTGAGGGATTGGCCCAGCCTATCAGACTTCAGATAGCTAGAGAGTTAGGTACAAATATATCGTTTTAGGATGCGGCCAATGTGGCCAGGAGGATTGAGATGATTATGTCACAGGGTGGTGGTCAGGGGGCTGATAAGAGGCCCTGTCATTTCGGTCATTTAAGTGGAGCCTCATCTGGAGGCAGGGATTCTTCAGGCAGAAGTCATCCTCCCAGACCCTTTCTGTCAGCTCTCTAGGTTTCCCATGGCGCTTCAGGCGGTCGTGGTTATCAGATGCACTATTCTGATCAGTAGCCTTACAGTGCGCCACCAGCTCCTATCAGTGCACCACCACATCAGAGTTTCCGAGGTGGTCATTCCGGTTGACAGCGTCAGATTTAGTTCCCTTAATAGCCGAGGTCTTGTTACACTTTTGGTGATCCCGGTCACCTTGCCAGATTTTTCCCTCGAGCACCAGGTAGTTCGCAACATCAAGGTTCTCGTGCCATGGTAAAGGCACCAGGTGTCCCACAGCTTGCCCAGCCAGCTAGAGCTGGGGGTAGAGGTGCTATAGGTGGAGGTAGAGGTCATAGAGGTGGAGCTCAGGCTGCTAGAGGTAGAGGCCAGCCAGCAGCCGGCCGTCCTAGAGATGTGGTTCAGGGTGGTGGGGCCCAGCCCCGATGTTATGCTCTTCCAGCCAGGCCAGAGGCTGAGTCTTCGGATGCTGTCATTACAGGTACTGTTCTGGTCTGTGACAGAGATGCTTCTGTGCTATTTGATCCAGGGTCTACATATTCATACGTATCCTCTTATTTTGCACCGTAACTGGTCATGCCTAGTGATCCACTGAGCATTCATGTTTATGTATCTACACCAGTGGGTGATTCTATCGTGGTCGATTGAGTCCATTATTCTTGTGTTATGGTGATTGGGGGTCTTGAGACCCGTGTTGATTTTTTTCTTTTAGGTATGGTCAACTTTGATGTTATATTGGGGATGGACTGGTTATCCCCGTATCATGCTATCTTGGATTGCCATGCCAAGTAGGTGACCTTAGCCTTACCGGATTTGCCTCGTTTGGAGTTGAGAGGGACTCCTGGTCATTCTACCCGCAGTGTTATTTCGTACGTGAAGGCTCGGCGTATGGTCGAGAAGGGGTGTTTGGATTATTTGTCTTATGTGCGTGATTCCAGTGTTGAGGTTCCCTATATTAATTCGGTACCCGTGGTTCGTTAGTTTCCTGAGGTCTTCCCTTCAGACCTACCGGGGATGCCACCCGACGGGGACATTAATTTCTGCATTGATCTGGCTCCGGGCACCCAGCCCATTTCTATTGCTTCGTATCGCATGGCCCCACCAGAGTTGAAAGAGTTGAAGGAAGAATTGCAGGATTTTCTTGGGAAGGGTTTCATCAGTCCTATCGTTTCTCCTTGGGGTGCTCCAGTATTGTTTTTGAAGAAAAAAGATGGTTCGATGAGGATGTCCATTGATTACCGGAAATTGAACAAGGTTACAATCAAGATTAAGTATCCACTGCCGAGGATTGATGATTTGTTCGTTCAGCTTCAAGATGCCAAGATATTTTCAAAGATAGACTTGAGATCTGGCTACCATCAGTTGAGGATTAGGGAATCCGATGTCCCTAAGACAGCTTTCCACACTCGGTACGGGCATTACGAGGTTTTAGTCATGTCGTTTGGGTTGACAAATGCCCCAACAACTTTTATGGATTTGATGAACTGAGCGTTCAACCCTTATTTGGACTCGTTCGTGATAGTCTTCATTGATGATATATTGATATACTCCCGCAGCCAGAAGGAGCACGAGCAGCATCTCAGTGTGGTTCTTCAGACTCTGAAGGACAGTCATCTATATGCAAAATTTTTGAAGTGTGAGTTCTAGTTGAGCTCAGTTGCATTCCTGGGTCATGTCGTATCAGCAGAGGGTATTCAGGTTGACTCGAAGAAGATTGAGGCAGTCAAGAACTGGCCTAGAACAACATCAGCTACAGAGATTCGGAGTTTCTTAAGATTGACAGGCTACTATCGTCGGCTCGTGGAGGGGTTCTCAACTATTGCAGCCCCGATGACCAGGTTGATCCAGAAGGGTGCCAAGTTCAGATGGTCGGACGAGTGTGAGGCGAGATTTCAGAGGCTCAAGACAGCTCTGACTACGGCACCGGTATTGGTTTTGCCCACAGATTCGGGGCCTTATACAGTCTATTGTGATGCTTCCCGTATTGGGCTTGGTGCAATGTTGATGCAGGATGGCAAGTTTATTGCTTATGCTTTGAGGCAGTTGAAGATTCATGAGAAAAACTATCCAGTGCATGATTTGGAGTTGGCAGCCATTATCCACGCATTGAAGATTTGGAGGTACTATCTGTATGGCGTGGCGTGTGAGGTGTTCACGGATCATAAGAGTCTTCAGTACTTGTTCAAGCAAAAGGAGTTGAATTTGAGGCAGAGGAGGTGCTTGGAGTTGTTGAAGGATTATGATATTACCATCTTATATCACCCAGGGAAGGCCAATGTGGTGGCCGATGCTTTGAGTAGGAAGTCAGCTAGTATGGGCAGTCTTGCTTTTATTCCAGTCAGTCAGAGGCCACTTGCTTTGGATGTTTAGGCTTTGGCCAATAAATTTGTGAGGTTGGATATTTCTTAGCCTATTCGGGTGTTTGCTTGTACGGTCGCTCGTTCTTCATTATTTGAGCGTATCCGTGATCGGCAATTTGATGATCCC
>ML540759.1:0-13940 GCA_005239535.1 Nicotiana rustica | reverse complement strand
CAAACACACATTTGTCATTCGAGGTTGAAGTTATGCCGCCTGCTAAGGCACCCATTCCATTTGAAGTGAAAGTAGCTGCACCAATCACAGTGACACTGTCAACCATACCACCTTTCAACGACAAGGTTGTACCTTGGGATTACACGGCTGAAGCAAGAAGGAAAAGTAAAGTCAAGATAGAAGAAGCTGGTGCTGCACAGGGGATGACAAGGACCAGCAGGGTCTATACACCTGAACACTTGGCAGAGTCTAGAAAGAATGCTTCCAACAGGCAACCCTTCACTGAGATAGGCCCAGATGATCTTTGGAGGAAGGTGCAGCACAAGGGGTTGCATGAGATCAAAGAAGGATCTATGAATGTAAAGTCTTTCGACGGTTCTCAGAGGTCTACCTTCGGTGAAATCAGTCTTTGTCTGCAAATGGGACCTACATGGTTCGAAATTGAATTTCAGGTGATAGACATATCAACATCCTATAATCTGTTGTTGGGATGTCCGTGGATATATGCCACTGTGGCTGTAGTATCAACATTGCATCAGGTGGTAAAATTTGAATGGAACCACCAGGAAGTGATCATCCATGGAGACGGAAGCAATCCTATCTATGGTCGCACTATCCTGGTGATTGAAGGTAGAAAAAGGCTGGGTGGAGAAACTTACCAGCACATTGAACGGGTAAATGCAGTAGATAAAGACAAATAGTGGGACAATAAGATCGAAAGCATACTGAACTGGAGTGGACGAGCCTGGCAGAGGACTCGAGAAAAATCTTCAGGGGATTTCCAAATCAATACAGTTGAAGCACCATGGCACCACTTTTGGGCTGGGCTACAAATA
This sequence comes from Nicotiana rustica, assembly GCA_005239535.1. NCBI lineage: Eukaryota > Viridiplantae > Streptophyta > Magnoliopsida > Solanales > Solanaceae > Nicotiana > Nicotiana rustica. The sequence goes on along the minus strand of ML540759.1, from coordinate 13,104 downwards.
CATATAGAAAGAGTACGAGAACTGGTCGCCACCATGGCGCGGTCCTTACTATCCATTGGAAAAGCTGATACCACATCTGGATCCATCAAAGATCAAGTCCATCCAATAATTTCCACCGTCAAAGAGCAAGAAAGATGTGATGAGTTTATTGGGATGCCTTAGCTACATCAGCCGATTCATAGCCCAGTCCACGGTTATATGTGAACCAATCTTCAAGATGCTGAAGAAAGATGCTGCGACCGAATGGACCGAGCATTTTCAAAAGGCTTTCGATAGAATCAAGGAATACTTGTCAACATCACCAGTCTTGGTCCCGCCAGAGCCAGGTAGACCCTTGCTACTCTACCTTGCAGTAGTAGATGGAGCTTTTGGCTGTATTCTGGGGCAGCACGACGAGACAGGAAGAAAGGAACAAGCTATTTATTATCTGAGTAAGAAGTTCACTCCACATGAGGCACGATATTCTCTACTGGAACGTACCTGCTGTGCTCTAATCTGGGTAGCCTAGAAGCTGAGGCATTACTTCTGTGCCTACACAACGTATCTCATATCAAGGATGGATCCCTTGAAATATATCTTTCAGAAGCCCATGCCCACTAGCAAACTGGCCAAATGGAAAATCCTGCTGAGTGAGTTCGACATTGTCTATGTGACTCAGAAAGTGGTCAAGGGGCAAGCACTGGCAGATCATCTTGCCGAGAATCCCGTGGGAGGAGAATACGAACCCCTGAAAACGTATTTTCCCGATGAAGAAGTGTCATTCATAGGGGAAGACATTGAAGAATCCTATGATGGGTAGAGAATGTTCTTCGACGGAGCATCCAATTTCAAAAGAGTCGGCATTGGAGCTGTCCTGATATAGAAAACATGTCAACATTACCCGGTATCTGCCAAACTCAGATTTCCCTGTAGCAACAATATGGCAGAATATGAGACCTGCATCTTAGGGCTCAATATGGCCATTGACATGAATATCCAGGAGTTGCTAGTAATTTGTGACTCAGATTTGCTAATACACCAAGTGCAAGGAGAATGAGCTACCAAGAATTCCAAGATATAGCCATATCTGCACCATGGGCAGGAATTGAGGAAAAGGTTCACAAAGACATAATTTCGGCATGTCCCCAGAATTCAGAATGAGTTTGCCGATGTATTGGCCACTCTATCATCCATGATACAACACCCAGATACGAACTTCATTGATCCTATTCCAGTAAATATCCATAGCCAACAAGCATACTGTGCCCACATTGAAGAATAAACAGACGGAAGACCATAGTTCCACGACATCAGGGAATACTTGTCAAATGGAGAGTACCTAAATCTTGTGAATCACACTCAGAAATGCACGCTCCGGAGATTGTCCAATAATTTCTTTCTCAGCGGAGGAAACCTGTACAGGAGGACTCCTGACTTGGGATTATTAAGATGTGTCTATGCAAAGGAATATTCCACACTACTTGAATACGTGGTTGGACCTGTGGCCTACACATGAATGGTTTTGTCTTAGCAAAGAAAATACTTAGAGCCGCCTTCTGGATAACCATGGAAACGAACTGCATCCAACATGTCTGGAAATGCTATCGATGTCAGGTACATGCGGATATGATAAAGGTACCCCCAAATGAGCTCAATGTAACAAGATCACCTTGGCCGTTCGTCGCCTGGGGAATGGACGTTATTGGACCAATCGAGCCCTTAGCCTCAACTGGACACAGGTTCATCCTAGTAGCTATTGATTACTTCACTAAATGGTTCGAAGCGACATTATACAAAGCAGTGACTAAGAAAGTCGTGGCAGACTTTTTTCATGATCGTATCATTTGTCGGTTCGGGTTTTCGGAGTCAATCATCACAGACAACGGCTCCAATCTCAACAGTGATCTGATGAAATCCATGCGCGAGATTTTCAAAATCAAGCACAAGAATTCCACAACCTATAGACCACAGATGAATGGAGCTGTGGAAGCCGCCAACAAGAACATAAAAAATATTGAGAAAGATGATAGAAAAGCACAAACAGTGGCATGAAAAGTTATCATTCGCCTTACTGGGATATCGCACCACAGTCCGCACATCAACCGGGGCAACTCCTTATTTACTGGTTTATGGTGCAGAAGCTGTTATTCCTGCCGAAGTGGAGATCCCTTCCTTAAGAATCATACAAGAAGCTGAGCTCATCGACGCAGAATGGATAAAAGGTAGGTACGAGCAGTTGGCTCTCATAGATGGGAAAATGATGAATGCAATATGTCACAGTCAACTTTATCAGAATAGAATGTCCAGAGTCTTCAACAAGAGAGTCAAGCCAAGAAAGTTCACACCGGGGCAAATGGTATTAAAGAATAACTTTCCACATCAAGACGAAGCCAAAGGGAAATTTTCTCCCAACTAGAAAGTTCCGTATATGGTTCACCAAATATTGGCAGGAGGATCTCTCATACTTGCAGAAATGGACGGAGAAGTTTGGCCAAAGCCAATCAATTCAGATGCAGTCAAGCGATACTATGTGTAACTCTATGCTTTTCTTCAAGGATGTAAATTGAACTACGCCTAACCTGATTCCCGTTTAAGAGGGGATACATAGGCAGCCCTATGGGTTCAGTCATAATTCAATAAAAATCTCATTTCCCTTGCAATTGGAAACTGGGGCAGAATTTTGAGGAGGACCCTCAAAATTCCGAAGCAAGTTCAGCCGATCGCAACATGTACAACTGTCAGAATCGTCAACCATCTAACTGGGGCAGAATTTTGAGGAGGACCCTCAAAATTCCGTAGCATGAAAGGTTGCAACGTATGGAACCGTGTCACGATCGTCGGTTCATTTAAATTTCCTAAAACATATTTTATACTATGTCTTTGCAAAATCACGCAAACATTTTCAAAATATAGCTCTGTTTAGCCAAACGCTACCCCGATGACACAAACAGAATCATCAGACCAAGCAGTGCGAAGCAAGTAAAGCCAGCGGAGATACGGACCAACCTTCCCCACCTACAGATCTCACGATTATTTTTGGATGCAGGAATAAAAAAACAAACATGTTTCAAAGTCACAAACTTCAACACAGTCGCAAATGCAAAGTTTACTATCAGCACAAAAGGGCGAACATGCTCCATAGTCACAGTTCTCGCAACAATTGCAATACCACAACCTATTACCAACTAAGAAATTCTACTAACATTTGCTGTTTGTTCCTATTTGCATAAGGCTAATCATCTGCCTTCTGTCTGCATAAGACTAAGCTCTGCCTTCATTTGCATGAGACTAAGCTCTCTCTCCATTTTTTGCACGAGGTTAAGCTCTACCTCACATTTTCATAAGGCTAATCATCTGCCTTCCGTCTGCATAAGGCTAAGCTCTGCCTTCTCTTGCATGAGGCTAAACTCTGTCTCCATCTTGCACAAGGCTAATCTTATGCCTTCCATTTTGCATAAGGCTAACCGCTGCCTTCCTATCTATGTGAGGCTAAGCTCTGCCTCCAATTTACCTTTTCCCCGTGACTAATCGCTGTCTCTCGAGCATTATTCACTTCCCTTCTCTTTCGGGCTAAGCTCTGCCCTTCAATTTGCAAGACTAAGCTCTGTCTTGTCAACATCATATTATTGCATCTCATGGGCTGAAATATCGCCAATCTTTCCAAAGGCGTCATAGTCTAACGACATCATCCTCATAGCCGGAAGACACCATGTCATGGCCTGAGGATCTCTCGCAATTTGTACATCATTATTCAAGGGCATCATAGTTCGGAGGCACCTTCTTCATGGACCGAGAACATCATTCCATGGCTTGTGAATCTCATTAAGCAATTCATGGCCCAGGACATCATGGTCTAAGGACGTCATCGCTAATCGTCCAAAGACAGTTTTCATAGTCCAACGAGAACTTGCATCATGTTTAAATTGATGCATAGTATACGCCTGTATTGCTTGTATTTGTCGGTAACTAGGCGAGCAGCGGCTACCCCAGTAGGAGCAATCCCGCTCCAATCTTCCCAACCATATCAAACTCAATATCCCGCAAACCGTTCATTCGCTCATCCCTAAAGGTCGTGTCATCTTGTGATAACTTCATCGATATGCTTCGCCGATGCGTCCGGAACTACATACGACCTGATTCCTGTAAAACCAGGGAGATGTAGGCAGCTCAGAAACCAGGGTGCAGCCTAAATCTCTCCAAACCATTTCGCTCGGTCAAAATCGGCCATCATGTCTTTACCCGACAAATTCTTTCATCCTTTCCGGGTAAAGAGGGACAGCTGTTGATACCCAATTTTTCCTCAAAATATTTTAAATTTGCATATATAGCTTGGAAATCATGTATCAATAGTAATTGCTATTTTTCCACAGTTTCCCTATATTTGTATTAATCTATCCAGCATTGAGCATTTTGTTTCCAATAAATAATTATGAAATTGCATTACAAAATGATTTCAAAATCATTTGTGGGTTTCATTAATTATTTTGGTCCTATTAAGACCAAATATTTTATAATTATCCAGATTGACACCTTTTGGCTATAATTGCAATAACTTTGCAATTATAGCCCAATCATACGATTTTATACTATCTTTTATCCAGAAATTAATCATTTATACTTTAAATATAAGTAATCATTCTTAATTATTTTCGACGCATGAAATTTCTTTTTATAATTAACAGCTATTTTATAAATTATTTTATTTAATTGGGTATTTAATAACTAGCCACTTTTATTTTCAATTATAGCCTCAATAAATCTGATCCCAACCCAATTAATTGGCCCAAATATCTCAGACCCAACACCTAAGTCCACTAAACCCAATACCCCACTTCAATCCTGGCCGTTGATCACTCAGATCAACGGTCCGGATTTACCCTTTCCATAATCAATCCAAACGACCCCCCTCCCAAACCCTCACTTCTCTCATTTCCCTCACCTGCTATTCGCTGTCATCCCTTTCCCCTTCTCTCTCAAATCCTCTCTGCATCAAACCCTAAATCCCTCGCCATTATCTGGTTCATCGGTAACAATGATGGTTCCTTATCCCCTAGCCTCTATGGCTCGATTCTATCATCCCTGAGGTCCTCAAGGGACTGGTTGGTTATTCATCCACCCCCAGGAGTCCGTGCTCACGTCCCATGGCTTTCATGCCATTTTCAGGCCGTCCATGGCCATCTGAGTAAGATCCTCCCATCTCCGGCTAGAACCTGTGGTTTCTAAGCTGATTCTCTCTTTCTCTTTGGGTTCTCTCTCTGAAACCCTAATTTTAACACTGGATTTCTTAGACCTGCAATAGATCTGGGTATATTCCGAGTTGTTTTTATGTTTTCTAAAAGAATCTCTGATTTTCTAAAGCGTCTCTTGTCTTCAAATTAGGGTTCTTAACCCCATTTCAATAAATGCTTTCCCTTCTGCTTTTAGTATTAATCTATGATTTTTACTATGTTTAAGCGGTTATTTGAGTTTTCTCTTTTTATCTGAGTTATTATGTTGAAAACCCCAAGTTTCTATGTTTTCATCTGTGATTCTGAGTTTGTTTTCGATAATATGTTCACCTAATCTGTATGTGTAGTGGTTTCTCATGAACACTCTATGTTTTTGTGATTTTTACCCTATGTTTGCTTGTTAGGGTTTTTGACTTCGACTGTTCCTGCCTATTATCTGTTTATTCCCAGAAATTTGTGCTATTTATGATTTTTCTTCGACTTTATCCTACTTTGTCCATCAATGTTTCTGATTCTTCACTTATTCTGCCTACATCATGTTCATTTTGTTAATTTGGAGTGTGCTCTATATGAATCCCTAATTTTTATATGATTTCTACCCTACTCGTCTTCCTAGGGTTCAAATTTTATCTATTATATGTTTGTTACGCTTATTCTCACAAGGTTATGCTAAATCAGTGCTATTTTTGAATCCCTGAATCTTTGTGATTGATCCTTCACTGATTTTAACTTGTGAAATATTTTCTGACCTTATTCTATGGTCAATTATGCTGTTAGCTGATTTTAAGCATTTTTCTTAATTAAAGCATGATGAATCTAGTCTCATTTACATGTGATATACTTGTATTATACCTATGTTGTTTCTTTAATTAGCTATACTCAGTATCATACAATTCTCTTTCCTTATTTTATTACCTGTCTATTACCGTTTGAGTAGGATTCCATAATTAAGGGAAATCTTTATACTAATTTGATTCTAATTAGTATATACTTCTATAATTACTGCTGAACTATTATTTTTTACCTTATTCTTCTGCCTTTTTTAAAACTATAAGTACCTTAGTCTTCATTATCAAACACACGCACACATTGCTCCAAACTCTCTTGTATACACAAATACTCTCTTCTGCTCTCCTTCCGGTTACTTACTATTATCAGCCGGCTGCGAGCCAAGGCTGATTTTTTAACCCCCTTACTCTTTATTCTGTGTGTGCTATCTCCTATACTGGTATGTCCTAGTTTCAATTTAAGTTTCAAAAACAATATGTTTCTTTTAGTACTTCAAATTCATCCTATTTCTAATATGTTTTTTTACCTATGGTTTTGCTGCGATGTCTGCACTTGACCTGCTTGCACTGTTGTTCACTTAGCATGTTATGTACTCCCCTCCCTTAGACTCAGCATGCTTATGAAATACTACCCCCCCTTTTAGTATACCTCAATATGATTCTGCCTTACTTATGCTTCTCTGATTATTGGCATGAACTTTTCTGTGGTAAAACAATTTGTACCTTATGTTATTTGGTTCTGAGTAATCCTAATGTTTATGCTATATCCTTGGTCCCTGGATTCCCTCTAGCATATTGTTAATTTTGTACTTTAGTGTTCCTGGAACTATGTTCTTACCTATGTGCCTTATGTGTCCCCAATCCCCCATTACCCCTGTTTGGTGTTGCTGAACCTGCCTTGGTTCTGTGTTCTTTGGCTGTGTATGAACCTATTTTGGGTGCTATGTATGGGCTGTTGCTTGCTGCTCTACTCTCTTTTCAAAAACTGTTTTACTACATAACTCTGTAGTTCTTTACAAAACCTTTCAAACAAGTCTCTTTTCAAACTGTTTTCCTACTCAATCTTTTCAAAACTATGTCAAACACTCTCACTCTACTCGTAGATATTTTTAGTTCTGCCCCTCTAATGTGTGACTGCTTAGGGATCTCTATAGATCCCTCTGAACTGTGATGCATTAGAGCTGGGCCTTCCATACTGCACTTACTCAATTATGGTTATGAAGTCTGGGTGTGAGCACTGCCCGGGATCCCTTGAGGTCCGTAGGGAACTCTGACACACCCGGGTATGAGAAAGGCTATGAAACATTTGGGCACTTGAGGTTCTAGAAGTCTGGGCCAGTTTTCAGGCCTCTGAACTGTTTAATAATTCTGGTATTTACTATGCACAACCCCACGCCTAAGAAAGCCTTAGGTAATTAATCTCTTAAAAATGAATATTGTTTTGATTGCGTTTGCTACCTAAGGGCTAATAGGTTTTTTTAAAACCAATAGGTAAGCTGATTAGGTCCTTGGTATTGAGTTTATAAACAAGCTGCATACTTCTGTTNTGTCTCTTAGAATTTTATCCTTTTAACCTTAGGGAGTTTTATCTAGAATTGCCTATATTTAGAGGTTCTGAATTCCTCCAGGGCCATTAAGAAAGGACGGGTAACAGCACGCGTAGAGGTCGTTAAATAAACTCGCTTAGTAACCGCTAAGGGGTGGGAAATGGTAGACATGTATATGATATGCGGTGCGCTAATTCCAAGAGTAGACCCTCTTCTGAGGAGTGATAACCGGGCATTGTACTGATGTGATCCTATAGGATAAAAAACCTAGGACCCCCTATCCCTTACACATGTGTGCTTAGATTTGTAAAACCTCCAGAACTTTGTATATGTTCTTAAACTTTAAATCTTTTAAACTTAAGCACATATGTGTGCTTGGATGCAAATCTTCTCAAAACCTTCATCTATTTACCTATGTGTTTATTGCTTATATTCTATCTTTCACAAAGTTTGTTTGGGCCGGGAACCACTATTGTAGACTTCTAGGGGTGCCTAACACCTTCCCCTTGAAGTAATTTCAAGCCCTTACCCTATCTTTGGTTATCTAATCTGTGTTTGTAAATAACCTTTAGTAGGTGCCTTAACACACCTTAACTTGTTAAGTGGCGACTCTTCAATTCCTTACCCCTTTCCCTAAAGGAAACGAGTTGTCCCAATAATGTCGAATACCCTGACCGATCCGAGAGGGGAGGTGATGTTTTAGACGTCAATACCACACAATTATATAAGTTAATTGTGAGGTACCCAATTTTTCGAGTGCTGTCTAACTGGAAGAACCTGGTTCTTCTTGATGTACTTAATTCTACTGTTGCGGAATATTAAAAGCAGTAAAGTAAAAACACAGAGATTTTTACGTGGAAAACACCTGGTTCAAAAGGTGAAAAAACCACGACCTACTCCTCAGTAGGATTTGCTCAAACTCTTCACTAAAACTCTGATCCAAACGGACTTACAAAATAAACTCTTTTGTAATCCTAGGATTAACTCTAATCCCTTTGTAGTAACTAGCCCCTAGCTAACTTCTACAAGCTTCAAGTTAACTCTAAATTGAACAATGCGTACCTATTACAATTGCTTCTATGAAATCTGAAAAGATACAATATTAAAAATCCTACTACAATCAACTAGACTCAATAATTAATCAGATAGAACTGGTTCTTCTAGTTGAACTGTAGCTTTTGAATCTCACAATGATTCTGTAGCAAAATAACTCGGGGAACTTTGCTTTCAGATTTTGATTCACTTCAGCTTTTGTGCATTAAGAATTCTAACAGAAATACATCGAGTATTTATAGAGTCAGTTGTTGAGCTTGTCGTCCAATTCTAGTCCAACTCTACCTGGGTGAACAAATTCATATCAAACTCAACTTCCTTTCTTTTGTTACTTTCCTTGCTGAATTCGGCTTCATTCTTCTCATCAGTTTGCAACATTTTTGCATTAGGAGACAATCTCTTGGTTCATTAATATTTCACATTCACAACTATCTCCTATGCATATACAGTTCATGTGCTGGCTATTCAGTTCAAGATGTGTGCTCTGATGGACCTGGTTCAACTGGTCAGCCATTTGTCAATATTCAAAACTATGCAGTGATATGGGTCAACAAATTCCCCCTTTTTGATGATGACAATGGACCTGGTTCAACTGGTCAGCCATTTATCAATCTTCAAAACTATGCAGTGACACGGGTCAACAAATTCCCCCTTTTTGATGATGACAAACTCTGTGCTTAATCCTGTATACACTTCAAACACTTTGTATGGTTTTAAGCATTAATCATAGAGAAAAGTTTTGAAAAAGTTCAGCACATATCTTCCCCTTTTTGGCATCATCAAAAAGTTTGCAAAATGATACACTTACCAGATTTATTAATTATTACTCATGGCCATTGAGGCAACTGCAGGTGCAAAGCATGATTAATCAACACAAGAAGCCAATAAATGTAAGCTAAATAAGAAATTGAGACAAGTCAATAACTAGAAGAAAAATTCATTGTCTATTAACGATTATCAACCACCATACATAAAAACAAAAACAAACCAACCATGAGCAAAAAACATAGTAAAAATAACTGAAACTGACCAACTGGTCTAAAGAGGGGTTTTGGAAGCTCTGGACAGCCTAAGGATGGGAAGGTGCAAAGGAGGTTGTGGTCTTGGATTGTAGGAGAGAAAGCATTTACCGAAGAACACCCTCGTTCTTTTCTTTCTCCTTTGCTAATTCAACCCTAAGAGCATCCCGCTCAACTTCAACCTCAATCACACGAGACTTCAAACGAATGATCTCCATATCCTCGGTCTCGTTTTCCTGCACCAGAGTTCTAACCTTGCTGTTGACTGGTTTCTTCCTAGATGAACCAGGTTCATCCACAGGAACATTGACATTGTAGTCACATGTCAGCAAAGTTTGATTCCCAAAATAGTCTTTGGCAGTAGCCATATCAGCCTTCTTCACTGGAACCTCAAAATGTGCAAGCACTGCTGTCAGAATGAAGCCATATGGAATTGCGTGTGTTTTGGTTCCATTCACAACTCTGTCCAAGAGTTGGATGATGAAAGCCAACCAATTGATTTGCTTTCCCCTGACAAGCATTCCATCAAGGTCAGATCCATATAATTTGCAATGTGCCTTCTTTCTTGTCGGGGCAGTAGGAACTTGATGACGAACTCGAAGAATAGCTTGTGCTCTGGCTTCATTTCACTCTTGTAGATCGGCCTGGGTTCAATCTCCTTCTCATTATCACTGAAGAATCTGGTGATGTTGATTGCTGAGGCCATTCCATCTAGACAAGGCCATCTTTGCCTTGTGTAGTCCTCATATCCCTCAGCTGGTCTGTTTAGAATAACACCCAGTTCTTTAGCATCAAAGGACAATTCCTTTGACCATGGAGGTGACCCTTCCTTCCTTGACAATGGCATTTCCCATGAATTCTACCAACTCAGCCCTTACTAGCCTACCTTCCATGCGAAGGACCATGTCCTTCCAGCCCTGCACCTCCAGAGTTTCCAACAGATATTGCATTCCAGGATCCTCTAAATCCTTCATCAGCTTACCCTTCAGTATTGTTCTCTTTCCAAACATGGTAACTCTATTAGTCACCTCTCCTATTTTCCTTCTCCTCCTCTCCAGTCTGCATCATCATCCTCTTTCTCAACAATTTTCACTTTCTTTGGCTTGGCCCTGGTCCTCTTAACAGATCTTGTTGGTGTGACAAACATTCTAGCTGACTTCTTTGAAGAAGCCTTAACCTTTGTGGGTTTTTGTGTCTCAGCCACACCTGGAGCAGGCTGCTCCTCCTGTTGGACCAGGTCCAACATCTTCTCTTCAATCTCAATATCCTCAACATGCTTTCCAACTTTCGCTTTCCCTTTGCTGCCCTTTTCTTCTTGCTCTCTTTCAGAGTCTTTTCCAATTTCTCTTCTTCATCTGTCACAGTGCTACGAGTAGCTCTTACTTTTGGAGCAGGAACACCAGCAACTTCAGAAACTTTTCTTTTCTTTGAAGGAACTGGGTGAGTTAACTTCTTGCACTTCTTAGTCCTCCTTTTCTTAGGGTTATAGGACTCCCCCAGTTTCTTCAGCCTTTCAGCCAATGTTTCTTCCCAGATGAAACAGGTTCATCTGTTCCTTTCTTCAGACTTGCAAGACCTGCTACAATCTCCTCAACTATGCTTCCCCCTAAATTTGTGACATTTTCTCCAACAGTTTCGGGAATGGGACCACAGATAACCAACGTGGAACCATTCTCCCCAGATCCCCTCTCAACTTCTTCTCCATCTCTCTCAAGAATTCCTTCTTTTATACCACCCCTCTGCCTTTTAGGCACTTCAACATCAATAACGGACCCAACCAACATGAACTTTTTATCAGCATAAGCAAATTCAGAATTGATTTCAGGATTACCTTTCTCAGAACTGGTTGAACCAGGTACGTCTTCCTCATTGGCTGATTTAAAAGATTCACTGGAGAAATCTGACTTTGTACCTTGTACACTTTAATAAGACCCTCCAAGAATTTTTCCCTAGTCCCTGAAGCAACAGATTTCCGGGCAAGAACTTTGACACGACGATTCTCTGGGGCAGGAGTAGGGTTTGGAGTGGGTTCAGGAATGGGTGTATTTTCAGGGGTTTACGAAATTTCTGGTGATTGAGAACTGTATATAGATGGAGAATTGGATACATATTCAGAATTTTCTCCATCGTAATCACGATTAGGTGATGAATTAGAAGAAGAAGCGGGTGGTGGTGAAGACATGATTATGTATTATTAGGAAGAAAAGGCGAGTAATCAATTTTGGTTTGTGTAGAATGAGTTGAACTTAGTTCGACGGTTGGTTTATGAAGATATGAGTAATGATGACCTTTTATAAGATGTGGCTAGGGAGATTTCAACAAGCAGACTGTGTACTCAAGTAGGAGTCTAATCGCCGAAGGAATGATATTGATTAGACATTTAATTTCACCCTAAAACTAGGCTAATTAGGTGAAGACTGGACTTCTTGAAACTGGTTCCATTTGGGTAAGCACAAAGTATTTGAATTTGAACCAATTATGGAAAGAATCCTGCTCAAGTATGACTGTAATTGAATTAATATATGGAGAAAAGTACGTACCTTGTCAGTCAGATGAATCAGCATGGATGAACCAGGTTCATCCTGTTAGAATCTTTAAATTGCCTCAATTTACAAAGATGGATAAACGTCATTAGTATCCAGGGAATCAATTAATACATGGCACAAGAGTATGGAAATAAAGACATGATGCTGAGCAATTATTAATCTCATTAAGTACCTAATTAAAATTTTCTAGCCAAATTTTTTTTCTTCAATTTTTCAGTTTTTTTTTGATTTTTTTTCCAATCAGGTGATCTTAATCATCCCTAATTCCAGCTTGTTTCTCTCAAAATGCTCCCTACTAAGTGCTTTAGTGAATATATCAGCAATTTGATGATCAGTAGCACAAAATTCGATTGAGATCATTCCCTTGTCATAGTTATCCCTTAGGAAATGGTGCCTAGCATCTATGTGCTTAGTCCTCTTGTGATGAACCGGGTTCTTCGTCATACTAATAGCACTAGTGTTATCGCAGAAAATAGGAATGCATCCCACATCAATACCAAAATCCATGAGTTGTTGCTTGATCCATAGCAACTGGACACATCATGAGGCTGCAGCCACATATTCATCCTCAGTAGTAGACAAGGCTACTGAATTTTGTTTTTTGGTGGCCCAAGAGACAAGGCGGGAGCCCAAAAAGTGAGCCATGCTTGAAGTACTTTTCCTGTCAACCAGGAAACCTGCATAATCAGCATATCCTACAAGGTCGAAATTACTACCTTTAGGATACCAAAGACACAAATCAGTGGTGCCTTTCAGATATCTCAAAATTCTTTTCACTGCCGTGAGGTGGGACTCCTTTGGATTTTCCTGAAACCTAGCACATAATCCCATGCTGAACACAATATCAGGTCTGCTGGCAGTGAGATATAATAGAGACTCAATCATCCCTCTGTATAGCTTCTGATCAACAGATGAACCAGGTTCATCCACATCCAATTTTGTAG
>ML540757.1:103676-128578 GCA_005239535.1 Nicotiana rustica | reverse complement strand
TTGGGAGATTCCCTTATCTCGTAATTCTTCCACCTCTATTTTCTTGTTGTAGTGTACCATAGACTTTATATTTCTTGCGGTCTACTGATCTCCTTTGATTTGTTGAATCCCTCATTCAGAGGGAAATTGAATTACCTATGCAACGTGGAGGGTATCGCTTTTATGTCGTGGATCCATGGACTTCCAATGATCACGTTATAAGCCATGTCAGTATCGATGACTTGGAACCTGACACTTTTGATCACCCCCTCAACATAAGTGCTAAGCTCAATTTCTCCTTTTGTTATAACCGTAAAGTTATCAAACCCTGATATGGCTCGTGCTTTTGGGATTACTTGATTACCCAGTAGCATTTCTTCCATGACTCTTAGCAAAATGATATTGACTGAACTGCGTGGATTAATTAACACTCTTTTTACGTTAGTGTCATGAATAAGTAAAGATATTACCATAGCATCATTATGCAGAAGCATTAATCCGCTGATATTTGCATCATCGAAGGTTATATCATCTTCTCCACGAGCCCGTTTCCCATGTGTAATTGTGAACTTTGTGGTTGTTTTGCAAATCACTCTGTTTACTTCTTCACCCCCGTGTATTACGTTAATGGTTCATTTTGGAGAAGGAGGATTTGTGGGCTCCTGCATGTTCCTCATATATGCCTGTTTACCTTTATCACTAAACAATTCTGTTAAATAGCCCTGTTTTAACAAATTTTCTACTTCACCTTGTAAAAATCTGCAATCCGCAGTTTTGTGCCCATGATCGTTGTGAAATTCACACCAGTGATCTGGGTTTCTTCTGCTTGGATTTGACTGCATCTCTTTGGGCCACTTAACCTTGTCTCCCATGTTCCTCAATATTGAGACAAGTTCAGTAGTACTTACATTAAAGGTATGATCCCCAATTTGAGTACTACCTCTAGGTCGTTCATCTCGATATTTTCTGGATCTAGACGAGGATGAGACTATGTCTCTTCCTTGTGGTCTATAGTCCTACCAAGTGTTTTCGAACCTGGGGCAGATATCGCATCCTGAGGGTCCTAAGTAAGGATCGTATCTGTTTTTACCTGATCTTCTATCTGATTCAGGACGTCTGGATCTGGAATGATCTTCATCTCTCGAACGAGCAATGATATCTTCTTCTATTCTGATTTTAGTATTGTACCTGTTATATACATCGTTCCATGTTGTAGCGGGGAATTCTCTTAGACTCTCCTTAAGTCGTCTCGTGGCTTCTGAGTTTTTATCATTTAGGTTGCTTGCAAATGCCATGGCTTCCCAATTATCAGGCACCCTGGGTAACTACATTATTTCTCGTTGAAACTTGTCTACAAACTCATGGATTAGTTCCGTGTCTCCTTGTTTTTTTTTGTGCACCAGAGTGTGCTTTTATAAACGAATCTGCAAGCTCAACAAAAGAGTCAATAGAATTTTCAGGGAGAAGAGAATACCAGGTTAGGGCCCCTTTGGTAAGTGTTTCCCCAAATTTTAAGGACTGATTCAATTTCTTGTTTCGTTAAGTCGTTACCTTTTACCCCAGTAGTGAAAGTAGACACATGGTCGCGTGGGTCAGTTGTTCCATCATATTTGGGAACGTCAGGCATTTTAAACTTCTTGGGTATAGGCAAGGGTGCCGCACTTGGCTTCCAAGGTTGTTGAGAATATCTATCAACATCGATGCCTTTGATGATAGGTGGTACTCCAGGAATTTGTTCGATGCGATCGTTCTGCTCCTTCATCTGTTTCTGCATGGTTAGCAGTAAATTTTGTAATTCTGAGTTATTAGATATACCTGGTCTCGTTTCGAGAGATTCATTAGGAGTATCTCCTCTTCCTGAGTTTGCCAACCCAGATTGAGGATTTTCCATGGTGATGGTGTTATTGGGGGGTGGCGTCGGCGGTGTAGGTAACGCTGCCGGTAATCCTCTCGCAAATTCTTGCAAAGCTTGGCTCACATACTCTGCAATCATTTGCTTTACACGATCTTGTTCCACAGTTTGATCATTATCACCATTGTTGTTATTGGATCTTTCTGGGGATTGTTCCCTCGAACCACGTGGGGTTCCTGAAGGCGATGGAACTGGGGTTCCACTCCTTTGCTGGTTGTTGTCGTTGGGGTTTGACATAATTCAGAGGATATCACTTGAAAAGTAAACAAAGATTATCAGATTCCCGGTAACGGAATCAATTTGTTTAACCAAGGAATTAGACCCTTTGACTAAAGCTTATTTTTAAGATGAATACGGGTTACTGATAATTAAGATAATAGAGAAAAATGAATAATAGATAATATTGCAGAAATATAGAAAATCGAAGTTGATTGTATTCGAGAATCAGATGCCTTTACAAGATGTATTCCCCTCCCTTATATAGGAGATTCTTATAACTTACGACTCTTGCTATGGTTACTCATTAATGACTAATTATGAAATTAATGAGGCATTACAAAGGATAACGGTAATTGGGGTTCGGTTACATAATGTTCGAGTAATCAATTGTCGGTCCTTGAATCTGCCCGTAGCTTTGTCTAGATTCATTCTGACCGTGCCTCTCTCCCGTTTTGATCAAGTTGAGTTTCCCGTGGCTGATAAGTTCGTGGGTTTACTGAACCGTGCCTCTTTGTACCGTACCTCTTCAAAGAATCACATCCAGTTGTCGTGTTTTCCTGTGTCCACGTAACTGACTAAGTTGTCAAAAGCTGGCTTACGTGTGAAACTCTTTTTTACCAATACATACATAATTTACCGAACCCCCAATGAGCATATATGAATTTACCCACACAAATTTAAGCACACATGATGAATCATCTGACATTTAGGCCTAAAAATAACTATACTAATTAAGAACAAAAATTAAGAAAATTTGAAAAATCTTAACATGAATTGAACATACCAGTGATCAAGGATGCAGGGGAGAATCTAGGATGATGAAGGGAGTGTGATGTTTGAATTTTTGTGCACTGTGCTTGCTTTGGTGCCAAGATTTCAGAGTGCGTAAAGTTTTGAACAATGTGAGGAGGGCCTATTTATAGGTTGAACAAATTAGGGCAAAGTTTTGAAGCTAAGTGCGACTCTTTACCTGGTGCCATTGCGCTTCTGTGAAAATTTTGCAGTCCGCACAAAATTGAGTGAGGCTCTAGATAATTGCGTGGACCGCACAATTCCAAGTGCGGTCGTAGATTGGCCATTTCTCTGCAATTGAAAACTTCAGAGAGTTTGCATTTTTGGGTATCCAATTGGACGGACGCACAATGAATTGTGCGGCCGCATACTCCTTTCTGTTGTGGCATTCAAGATTGTGTTGTTCGCACAATAAATGTGAGGTCCTCACCTTTTCAACACTTAGCCATTTTTCTAGCACAGTTCCTACAAAGCATACTCATCCATGCAATTCATTTCAAAACAAGTTAGAACAAAACAAAACCTATCTAAAAAGAAGAAAAAGAAAAATAAAAAGAAATATGGGTTGCCTCTCAAGAAGCGCATGATTTAACGTCGCGGTAAGACGCAGATTACCATCAATCACTTGAAATGAAGCAATGCCATGACATGGCCACCATCAACTTTTCCCAAATAATGCTTCACCTGGTGACTGTTGACTCTAAACACTTAATCATTTTTATTCTTCAAGTCTAATGCACCAAAAGGCGTCACATTCACAACCTCAAATGGACCACTCCATTTATACTTTACTTGCCCGAAAACATTCGTAACCGAGAATTGAACAACAACACAAGATCACTTTCTTTGAACTCCTTGTTCAGAATGTACTTGTCATGGAGGTACTTCATCTTCTCCTTGTATAATGAAGAACCTGTATGTGCATGGTACTGGAATTCATCAAGCTCATTCAATTGTGCCACCCTTAAGTTGGTGGAGACATCCCACTCAAGATTAAGCTTCTTCAATGCACACATATACTTGTGCTCAAGTTCCACCGGAAGGTGACAAGATTTCCCGAACACCAACCGGTATGGAGACATCCCAATAGATATTCTGTAAGCCGTCCTATAAGCCCATAGAGCATCATAAGTTTCTTTGGCCAATCCGTCCGATTGGAATTCACTATCTTTGAAAAAAATACTCTTGATATCTCGGTTGTAGACCTCCACTTGTCCGCTTGCTTGAGGGTGATAGGGGGTCGAGACTTTGTGAGTGAAACCATATTTGGTGAGTAAGGTATCAAAATATTTGTTGCAAAAGTGCAATACCCCATCACTTATAATGACCCTTGGAGTACCAAGTCTTGTAAAGATGTTCTTTATCAAAAATGCCACCACACTTCGAGCTTCGTTGTTGGGTAGAGCAACGACCTCAACCCACTTTAACACATAGTCCATAGCTACCAAAATGTAGGTTTCCCACAAGAGCTTGCGAACGGTCCCATGAAATTAATGCCCCACACATCATAAATGTCAATTTCCAAGATGGTGGTGAGGGGCATCTTATTTTCTTAGAAATCCCTCCGGCCCTTTGTCATTCATCACAATGCTTGACTAGATCACTTGCGTCTTTGTAGAGAGTAGGCCAATAGAATCCACAACTCAACACTTTTGTCGTTGTTCTCGCTCCACCATGGTGACCACCATATGGTGAAGAGTGGAAAGCCTCAAGAATTTTCATTTGTTCCTCCTCCGGCACACATCTACGAATCACCCTATCGATATAAATCCGGAAGAGATACGGTCCATCCCAATAATAGTCAAGGCAATACCATTTGAACTTGTTTCTTTGGTTTGAATAGAACTCATTCGGTAAAATACCACTTACAAGATAATTTGCTAAGTCAGCGAACCATGGAATCTTGGTCATTGAAATGGCTAGAAGTTGCTCGTCGAGGAAGGAATCAATGATCTCAAGGCCGTCATTTGGCCTCCCCTCCTCCTCCAAGCGAGACAAGTGGTCCGCCACTTGGTTTTCACTGCCTTTGCGGCCTTGGATTTCTATATCTAACTCTTGCAATAAAAGCACCTACCACATTAACCTCGCCTTTGAATCTTTTTGCTCATTAAGTACCGAAGCGCCGCATGATCGGTGTGGAAAATCACCTTTGCACCCATCAAGTACATGTCGAACTTCCCTATAACAAAGACAATAACAATAAGGTCTTTTTTGGTCACCATGTAATTGAATTGGGCATCGTTCATGATGTTACTAGCATAGTATACCGGATGGAAGATTTTGTTGATATGTTGCCCCAAAACTGCTCCGACCGCCACATCACTTGCGTCACACATGAGCTCAAAAGGCAAGCTCCAATCTGGTGCGGTGATAATATGAGTAGTTATCAATTTGAACTTGAGCAATTCAAATGCCTTCATGCAATCCTTGTTGAATTGGAATTTGGCATCCTTCTCCAAGATCTTACACAATGGGTTCACCACTTTGGAAAAATCCTTGACGAAACGACGATAGAACCCCGCATGACCCAAGAAGCTCCTCGCTCCCTTCACAGATGTAGGGGTGGGAGTTTATAAATCACCTCTATTTTGGCCTTGTCAACCTCAATACCATTCTTTGAAATTTTTTGGCCAAGGACAATGCCTTCCTCGACTATGAAGTGACATTTCTCCCAATTCAATACCAAGTTCGTCTTTTCACATCTTGCCAATACCTTATCCAAATTTTTCAAGAAATCATCAAAGGAATTCCCGGCCATAGAAACATCATCCATGAAGGCCTCAAGAAAATCCTCCACCATGTTGGTGAATATGGCCATCATACACCTTTGAAAAGTCTCAGGTGCATTGCATAACCCCAATGGCATCTACGAGAATGCAAAAGTACCATAGGGACATGTGAAAGTAGTCTTCTTTTGATCCTCAAAGGCAATAATAATTTGATTGTAGCCGGAATACCCATCAAGGAAATAATAGAATGCCCGGTCGGCCAACCTATCAAGCATTTGATCAAGTAAAGGAAGTGGGAAATGATCTTTCCTTGTGACTTTGTTGAGCTTGCGATAGTCCATACAAACTCTCCACCCGGTCACCATTCTTGTAGGGATCAACTTGTTCTTGTCATTGGTAACCACAGTCATGCCCCCTTTCTTTGGGACACATTGCACCGAAGAGGTCCACGAACTATTTGAAATGGGGTATACAACCCCGGCATCCAATCATTTTATGATCTCTTTTTTGACCACCTCTTACATTGCTTCATTTAGTCTTCTTTGATATTCAATGGAGGGTTTGGCATCCCCCTCAAAATAATCTTGTGCATGAAAAAGGTGGGGCTTATACCCCGAATATTCGCTAATGTCCATCTGATAGCTTTCTTCCTCTTTTGTAGCACCGCCAAAGTGGAGTCTACCTGCACGTTAGTCAAACAAGAGGAAAGAATAACCGGTAAAGTAGAACAAGGGCCAAGGAATTCATACCTGAGATGTGGAGGCAATGGCTTTAACTCCAAAGTGGGAGGCTCCTCGATTGAGGGCTTTGTTGGAGGAGTCTTCTGGTTTTTAAGATCCAAGGACAATTTGCGGGGTTTATAAGTGTAAGACCTCATTCCTTGAAATGCATTCACACATTCCACATATCCATCCTTCTCATCATCATCATCATCAAGGTTAAGCAAAATGGCCTCCAAAGTATCATCAATATTCATAATGGCACTAGCTTCATCAACAATCACCTCGGTCACTAAGTCAACAAATGAACATACTTCATTGCTCTTTGGTTGCCTCATAGATTTGCACACATTGAAAACCACCTTTTCATCACCCACACGGAAGGTGAGCTCATCGGCTTCCACATCAACAAGAGCCTTTCCCGTAGCAAGGAAAGGTCTCCTTAAAATAATAGGCACCTCATAGTCTACTTCACAATCAAGAATCACAAAGTCCATCGAGAGGATGAACTTATCAACACGAACCAACACATCATCAATAATACCCAATGGTATCTTCATAATACGATCTGCCATTTGTAACCTCACAAATGTGGGTCTTGGTTGCCCAGTTCCCAAAGTTTTGAACACCGAATAGGGCATCAATTTGATACTCGTCCCAAGATCACTAAGAGCTTCGGCAAAGTCGGGGCTTCCAATTGTACAAGGGATTCTGAAAGCGCTAGGATCTTCCAATTTAGGAGCCATTGAGTGCACAATTGCAGTAACTTGATGTGTCATCTTTATAGTCTCACAATTCATCGACCTCTTCTTTGTCACCAAATCCTTCATGAACTTTGCATATCCGTGTATTTGCTCAAAAGCCTCAACCAATGGCACATTAATAGATAAGCTCTTCATCATGTCAATGAACTTTTTGAATTGGTTTGCACCATTTTTCTAGGCAATCCTTTGAGGGTATGGAGGAGGAGTCATTGGTGCCTTAGCCTTTGGCACTAACCGTTTCGGTATGTCTACAATATGCTCCCTAGACGGGTTCACTTCCTCTTGAGTCTCCTCCACGTTGTCATCAGTATCAATTATCACTTCGTCATTTGCTTGCACCACATTATTTGAAATCTCATCTTCTTGAACTTCTTGCTCATCATCCACAATTTTCTTTGACTTGAGGTGGTTGCATCCCCGCATTTTTCACTCCTTGAAGTCACGGCCATGGCATGTCCCGTGTTGTTCCCACCCTTTGGGTTCACCACCATGTCACTTTGTAGTCCCCCCTTAGGACGAGTGCTTAAAGGTTGCAAGATTTGGCCCAATTGAACTTCCAAATTGCGGATTGAAGTGTTGTGAGAGGCTAGTTGAGCATCGGAGTCGGCATTCCTCTCCATCATTTGTTTGAACATGTTCTCAATTCGTCCCATATCGTTGTTATAAGATCTTGGACCATGGGAAAGATAGGGAGATGGGTTGCTTGGTTGTTGATACATCAGGGGCCTTTGGAAGCCCAACATGCGACTCCCTTGGTTATTGTTCCATCCCCCTTGGTTGTTGCCTCCCCAATATCCTTGATTATTTCCACTCCAATTACCTTGGCTACTTTGACCATTCCAATTTCCTTAATTTTTTTTATTGTTCCAATTACCTTGGTTGTTACCACCATTCCAATTGCCTTGGTTGCTAAAATTCCAATTCCCTTGATTACCTTGCGATCTCTATTGTTGCTGATTTGGGACTTGAGAGTTGTTTCTTTTCCCTTGGAAGATTTTCACATATTGAACTTCTTCCTATTTTTCATTGTAGGATTCATCTTGGTCCAACCCACTATCTTCTTGCACATATTGTTCCGCACGATTTTGTACTTGTTGACCCTTTTGCCTTCTCTTGTTCACCATCATATTTACACCTTCCATTGCATTTATTTGCTTAGGACTTTGAAATTGTTGAAGTTGAGCTTTAGCTAATTGATTCATTGTGGTGGTCAACTCGGCAATTACTTACCCATGATCATACAATTCTTTATGTAGGTGAATCACATTTGGATCACCTTGAGGAAAATTTGCTCTACGTTTCCATGTCGATGAAGTATCCGCCATTTCATCTAAGATCTCACAAGCTTCGGCATATGGTGTTGTCATGAAATTTCCACCGACAAGTTGGTTGACCACGCATTGATTGGTAGTATTGATCCCCTATAGAAAGTTCGTTGAGTCATCGCCTCCGTCATATCATTGTTTGGGCACTCTTTCACTATGTACGGTACCTCTCCCATATCTCATGCAAAGGCTCATTGGGTTCTTGCTTGAACGCTAGAATCTCGTCTTTAAGAGTAGCCATATGCCCGAGAGAAAAGAACTTGGCAATGAATTTCTCCGCCAATTCATCCCATGTACGGATGGAATGGTTTGGCAATATTTCTAATCTATCCAAGGCTTTACCCCCATAGAGAGAAGGGAAATAGCCTCAACCTTAGAGCATTATCGAAAACGTTGGTCTGTTTACTCCCCTAGAAAGTTTCCACAAACCCCTTCAAGTGTTTGTATACATTTTGACTCGGAGCCCCGGTGAAGAATCCATGTTGATCTAGCAATGTGAGCATAACATTAGTGATTTGGAAGTTGCTCGCCCTAATACGGGGCAGGACTATGGCACTTGCATATCCTTCATTTGACAACACTCGGTGTGGATCCGCTCTTGGTGGATGTGGGGAAGGAATGGAAACGTTTACATAAGGCAGCTGCCTCGTCTATTTGCTTGAGGTTCAAGAGGAACCTCTTCAACTTGGTCATCCTCCACGTCGTCCCTCATTGGCATGTTTCCGAGTGGATCATTGTTGTTGAGAGCCATTTTTGTACCTACAATTGTTTCACCAAAAAGATTAGTAACACGGAAGGAAAGGAAGACAAGTCACACACAAAACCAAATATATAGCTAAATTCGTTTTTCGACCCCCGGCAACAGCGCGAAAAATTGATATCGCCCAAGTCACACCTCAAATTAGGGTTGTGAAGCGGTCGATTGCAATAATAATTACCCAACTAGGAGTCGGGATCGTATCCACAAGGAGCGTAGATGGGATTAGGTATATATTTGGACTAAGCGCGTAAAGTGTCTAAGTTTGTTTTGATTCTACTTCTTAAAGTATACTACGATTTGCAAATGTAAAATACGAAACTACGGAATAACATTTTCATTGTTGTTTTTCAAGTATGTAAAAGGTATAGGAATGTGACTTCCACCTAGGTGTTTGCCTAATAGGTTGTGGGCTTTAGAGCGAGTTTCATCGGTAGGGTTGTATTATAGAAATCAACACATAATTATCCACTCAATACCTCTCGGTAAGAGTGGTTTTGCCCACTTTGGATTTCTCAAGTTCAAATGGGTATTGCACGAAACAGTTGATAAATGCTCAAGTCGGGTTTTATTATCCCTATGTTCAAACCTTTAATTGGGACTATCAATCTCTTGAGTTCATCCCAACTTGTTAGCCAAGTTTTCCTAGACTAAGTCTCTTTTTCTCAAGTAGAGACTAAGTCAAATAGGCTTGAATCAATATTTGCAACCATTAATTCTAAAACTATAGCAAGAACTAGGCTAAATATTACACACCCAACCATAAACAAGCCCTAAATCAAACACCCATTAGGTTCCCACACTAGGGTTGGGTCATCCCACCCCGAATTAGGGCGGACAACTTCCAAATAACCAACGTGATGCTCACTTTTCTAGAGCAACGAAGGTTCTTCACCAGTGCACCGGGTCAAAATGCATATAAACACTTGAAGGGATTCATTGATACATGTTGGGGAGAAAACAAACAAATGTCTCTGAGGATGCTTTGAGGCTAAGGATTTTTCCCTTCTCTCTGCGGGGGAAAGATTTAGAATTGATTGGAACGTTTTCCAAATCATTCCATTCATACTTGGTATGAACTGGTGGAGAAATTTATTTCAAAGTACTTCTCTTCGGGGTACATGGCTATTCTTCAGGATGAAATTCTAGCAGTCAAGTAAGATCCCAATGAACCACTACACGAGATATGGGAAAGGTATAGAACAATGGTGAAAGAGTGCCCCAACAATGATATGACAGAGAATATGGTTCAACAAAATGTTCTATCAGGGGATCAATACAACCACCCAATGTGTAGTGAATCAACTTGCCGGTGGGAACTTCATGACTACGCCTTATGCGGAGGCGTGTGATATTTTGGATGAGATGGTGGATACTCCATCGGCGTGGCAATCTAGATCCAATGTTCCACAAGGTGATCCCAATGTGATTCTTCATTGGGTATTACTATTGCGTCCACCATTTTCATACCCTTTATTAGAGTAGTGAAATTGTACTAGATCAATAGGTGTTGTTCGATCGTGGTCGAACATAACCCTTTGTTAATAGTGGCCGAGGGTTGATAAGTGTTTCTGATGAACGTAAGCTTCTTATTACTTTGACGTTGTTGCTCTAATTACATGATTGGAGAAAGTTATAAAATTTGAGTGTTGGTTGATGTTCCAGTCCCATCCAAGTCTATCTAGTCCCCTTATTGCTTGACTTGGAGAGTATGAGTCAGGCAATGAAAGAGAAGCACAGTCCCTCCTTCGCATACTTCGACTCGTAGTGCCCCCTTTATCTCCTCGTTAAAAACCTCCTTGAGAAAACCCAAATGGGACAAAACTTAAGTGAGGGAAAAAGAGTACGACTTGGGGACACTTCTTCCTTTTAGAAAATGAAGTACTTGAGGTGTCTTATGTTCCAGTTGTTCGGTAATTGCTTTCCTTCCATTGTCTCTGATTAGAATGAACCCTTGTTTTCTTTGGCTATAATTTTGTATAGGTCGTTCCAGTTTGTTCCCAACTTGCCTTCCTGTGGTTCTTTGCTCGCTTAAGTTCTAGCTTTCCCGACTATGAGCGGTCGGACCTTTTCTCTCTTATTGTAATAACGTTCTGCTTGTTTATTTTGGGCGACCATCCTTATGTATTCAATATCTTTTCGTTCGTCGACTTCATCGAGTTTCTGCCTCCTACTCTTATCATTACTAGTACCGTTTTCGTGGGAGTACCTTAGGCTGGGTTCTCCGACTTCAACTGTCATAACTGCCTCGATACCATAGACCAAATAGTAGGGTGTCTCTCCTATGCTCGTCTTCGGGGTAGTTCTATACGCCCATAATACTTACGGGAGTATCTTCGTCCACACTCCCTTGGCATTTTTGAGTTTTTCTTCATGAAGTTTAATATGGACTTGTTAGAGGATTCCGCCTACCCGTTAACTTGTCAGGTGATACGGAGATTAAAGTATCCTCTTAATATGTCGTTTCTTGAAAAATTCAATGATTTTCTTTCCCGGTGAACTATGGTATGTTGTAGCAGCCGATCTCCCTGGGTAGGCCGAATCGGCAGATGATGTTTCTCCATATAAAGGTGATTACCTCTTGTTCGCGTATTTGGGCGAACGCTCCTTCTTCCACCCATTTAGAGAAATAGTCAGTTAAAACCAAAAGTAATCGTATATTACCTCGCCCTGCTAGGAGGGGCTCACGATATCCATTCTCCACTTGATGAACAACCCTTTGGAGGTGACTGAGTGGAGATGTTTGCATGCTTGGTGAATTATTGGGGCGTGTTTCTGACAATGTTTGCATTTATTCGCGCACTCTAAAGCGTCATTTTTCATGGTGGGCCAATAGTATCCTTCACATATGAGACACCTAACGAGTACTCGATTGATAGAGCGAGCACCACAATGGCCTTCATGGACTTCTCGAGGACGCACTGGCTTTGGTTTAGGCCCAAACATTTCGCCAGAGGGAAACTATATGTCCTCTTGTACAGGTCGCTATGGAGGATATTGTATCTGGTTGCGTGCATTCTTAGTTTTTCGGCTTCCTTTTTGTCATTTGGGTGTGCGTCGTCCTGCAAATAGGCGATACCATGATTGTGCCAATCCTAATTTAAACTTAAGATATTACCTCAATTTGGTGTAGTGAGGAGGTGAAGAGGTGGACTACATTTTTATCCCGGTCGTGATGTTTTTGGTAGCTGCAACCAATTTGGCAAGTTCGTTCGCTTCAGCATTCAATGCACGCGGGATCTGTTCAAGTTGGCATTCGTCGAACTTGAGTAGCAGCTTACAGATCTCGGTCTGATATTTTTTAAACCTTTGTTCTTTGATTTGGAAAGTCCCTGTGACTTGGTTGAATACGGTTTGGGAATCACAGTGGAGTTTCAACTGATTTTCCCCATACTTGAGCCTAACCTTAATCCTGCAATTGCGGCCTCATACTCGGCCTCGTTGATAGTCTTATCTGGTCATCTTATGGACTGGTGAATCACTTCATTGGCAGGGACCTCGAGTACGAGTCCTAGTCCAGATCCGGAGGTGTTGGATGTGTCGTCGGTGTATAGGACCCAGAGGTCTTGTGTTTGGAGAGAAGCTTGGACGGCTTCCTGCTCGACTTCAGGCATTAGTTTTGCGTTGAAGTCTATGACAAAGTCAGCGAGCACTTGCAACTTTATCGCCGTTCGTGACTAATACGTGATATCTTGCCCGCTTAGCTCGATGTCCCACTTGGCCAGCCTTCCCAAAAGCTCGGGTTTATGTAAGATGCCTCTTAGGGGAAAGGTGATAACGACCCAGATAGGGTGGCACTGGAAATAGGGTCTAAGCTTTCATGAAGCTATGACTAGTGCCAGGTCTAGTTTCTCAAGGTGCGGGTACCTCGTCTAGGCTTTGATGAGTGTTTTACTAATGTAATAAATGGGAGATTGCGTACCTTTGATTTCTCGAATCAGTACTACATGTACTGCTACTTAGGAGATGGACAGGTAGACGGGGAGATGTTCCCCATGTTCGGAATTTGAGAGCACTGGTGGTGCTGAAAGATACGCCTTCAGTTCTCACAGAGCTTGTATGCACTCGGGTGTCCACTCGAGGCTGTTGTCCTTTTTGAGTATGTCGAATAATCTGTGGCATCTGTCAGACAACTGCAAGATGAAATTTGATAGGGTGATGATTCGAACAGTCAACCTTTGGACTTACCTCATGGTAGTTAAGAACTCTGGTATCCCTTCGATGGCTTTGATTTGGTCTGGGTTCACCTCAATTCCACGTTGTGATACTAAGAAGCCCAATAATTTCTCAGAGGCTATGCCAAACACACATTTTTCTGGGTTTATTTTCATTCTGCACCATCTTAGTATGTCGAAATCTTCCTTCAAATGGTCGATATGGGTGCCTTTACGAATTTGACCATCATATCATTGATATAGACTTCCATGGTCTTCCTGATCTAATATTTAAATATTTTTGTGACCAATCTTTGATATGTAGCCCCTGCATTCTTCAGCCCAAATAGCATGACCCTATAACAATATGTTCCTCGGTGAGTGATGAAGGTGGTTTTCTGCTGGTCCTCTTATTCCATAAGTATCTGGTTGTATCCTGAGTACGCATCCAAAAAACTCAACAACTCATGCTCGGTCGTTGCATCTATGAGTTGGTCGATATGTGGTAATGGGAACGAATCCTTCGGGCATGCTTTGTTCAAGTCCGTGAAATGTATGCACATCCGTCATTTCCCATTTTTCTTTTTGACCATCACTACGTTGGCGATCCATTTGGAGTACCTCGACTCTCTGATGGAGCCACTTTCTAATAGTTTCTCCACCTCCTCGTGTACGACATCGTTGATAGCGAGAGTGAACTTGCATATGACCTACCTTACCGCGCGCGAGGGGGGAGAGGGTAGAACGGATCGACATTTAATTTGTGTGTGGCAATCTCCTTGGGTATGGTAGGCATATCTACATAGCTGAAGGCTAACAAATCTGCAATGTATATTAAGAATTTACTAAATTTACCTAGTTCTCGGAGTTTGTAGCCAATGTAGGCCTTTTTTCATACCGTTCGCGGGTGATAGATCATTTGAGTTTCTGAGTAGTGATGAATTTAACGTCGTTGATGGAGGCGTCGTCACTTTCACCGATGATTATGTTGATAGTACGAGTTGGTGATGGCGGCTTCGGCGGGCATTGGTATTCATGTCCTTTGGCGAAGTTATTTCTCTCATTGTCGCTCAACAGCGCTTTGAGGTGTCCCTGCCGCAACATGCTTACAACTTCTTGCCTGAAGGCGATGAAATATTTTGTTTTGTGTCACGCTCCTGGTGGAAATCGCATAGGGCGTTGGATTTTCTGGTGCTCGGATCAGACACTTTGCTCATCTATTGACTCCTACATATGCTCGAATGAATCAATTACCCTGTCACCAACCAAACAAAATGTTGAAGAGTGTTTAAAGTGAGGTCCAATATGCTCCAACTTCAAAACTACATTATTTGAAAGACCGTCACAGAGAGACTCATGAAATTTTATTAGCTGAGATTGTTCCTCTAGCCAAGATTGGCTCACTATATCTGCTTCTTCAAAATTATCTTCTGGTGGGAACTCACTCTCTTTAGCCAATTCTTCCGCCTCGGCCTTCATTCTCATGATTGCTGCACTAATTCTTTTTATAGCCTTTTGCTTTTCATCTTGTTGCTCGGCTACTTGCCTCATCATGTCCATAATACGAGCAACATGTTCCATATCTTCTACTTCGTTGCTCCTATCAAACTCATAAATATTATTAGAAACATCATAATAAAAGCTCTGAGAAGGATAATAAGAATTAGGACAATCATCCCAATGGACAACTTGACCACCACACATATTACAAATATTCTATTCATTAGATTAAGATTCACAATTTTGCCACAAGCGTGGTCCTCCATAATATGGACAAGGATGAACATAATAAGAATAACCAATATTCGACAAATTATCATTCCAAGATTCCATGTCAACAAAGATAGTAAAATACTAAACTAAGCTAAAAATAAAAAACTTGAATAGACAAAAAGTAAAAATCTAACATAGTAAAATAGTTAATTTCTAAGTCCCCGGTAACGGCGCCAAAAACTTGTTGCTCCCAAACGCACACGCAAGTATACATGGTCGACAAGTAATATAGGATTGTAAGCCAGATATCGTACCCACGAGGACTTGTGATTAACTATCAACTAAATTAAACCAAAAATAATTAATCTATTCAAGAGAATCCTAATGTATGAATATATAACTAAAATTAATCTAGAGTAACAAATTAAGATATTAAAGAAAACAACGACAAGCTTAAGGACGAATTCAATGTGCGTGAATATTCTAGAGTTATGGGTTAGCTAACAATCCCGTTGAGTTTTCTACTTAAATCGTCCAATGAATTTATTTGATTTATTGGTTGACAGGGTTAATATTACTCGTAGCCTTCTCCCGAAGTACTACTCGTCTATTCAAGCTAATCTAACGGCTATATTCCTATGGAATTAGAATTAACAAGAACGCATTAATAATTCCTGTATAGTAACTAAGCAAGGCGATTAGGTATATTCTTATCCTAACTGCAAATCCGCTCCCCACTCAGAGTTAAGATCTTGCTCTACTTTATCTTATATGCAATCTAGAATTTCTTCTCCCGAGTTCAATCCTAGATTCGTAGATAGTATTCAATTGGTGATCAAACAATCAAATAATTAAGCGCAAGATTGAATAAATAAACCAATATGATAAAATAATAAGAACAGTTCAAGCTTCAAACTACAATGTTCATGTAGCACCCAAAACTCTAAAACTAATAAACTGTGAGATTAAAAGAATAGAAGATATAGAAAAACTAGGTAGAAGCCTCCTCTAAGCGTGGTGTGTGTTCCCCCACGTGAATTCTCCTACAAAGTATGTCAGATACCCTCCAACTTAGATTTAGGACCCCTTTTATACGATTCGGGATTGTATAGCGCCGAAATAATCTTGTCCCGAATGAACTAGGAAAAGTCACGCAACACAACGTCCAGACCAGCGCTGGAGGCAATAACATTTTTTGCAAGTTCAATTCCAATTATTTGCTTTCAAGTGCATTTTTCTTTCCTTTTGTCTTACACTTGGGGGGACAAACACCAAAAGGTGTCCCCCCTTTGTCTCCTTCTTTATTTTTCCTTTTTTTTTCTTTCACGTTTTATTTAATTTTGCTCCAAATTTCTTTATCTTTACATTGCGTTATTCCTACACAGTTAAAATATAATATTAATCATAAAGTAATATAATTAATACTCAAAAGATGATTAAAAGTGCTAGAATGTGAAGCAACAATGGGTAAATATATGCATTTTTGGCCGAACATCAAGTAATATAGTCAAGTTAGTATATTACACTTTATACTCGTTTGTCTGTAGTAGGTGAGTGGAGGCAAATATCTATGTGTTCACATTTCGANGGGGCCCCCCCCCCCCCCCCTTTTTATTCTTTTTTTTTCTTTCACGTTTTATTTAATTTTGCTCCAAATTTCTTCATCTTCACACCGCATTATTCCTACACAATTAAAATATAATATTAAGCATAAAGTGATATAATTAATACTCAAAAGACGATTAAAAGTACTAGAATATGAGATAATAATGGGTAAATATATGCATTTTTTGCCGAACATCAGTGCTTTATTTTCATTCTCCATTTCTTCCATCCTCTTTAGAACAACGGTGAGGGCGCTGTCACCTGCATTTTTACTAACATTATGAGTTATATCTGGTGTTAGAGGGTCTGGTTGGTCGCTCTGTTCGTTTGCTCGTTATATTGTGCATGTTCTTGCAGTCTATGTAGTCGTGCATGGAGTGGGCTTGTTGAGCACGCTTACTAGCGTATCGGTCAACCATGCTTCGAGGAGCTTTTTCACGGCCGGAGGCGTCCCTTATTCTGTGGACGTGGATTCCCCACTTCCATTTGGTTTTGTTATGCTACAACGGGGGAAAGCGGCCTTTCACGCCTGGAGCAGGCATTGGGTGTCGCGTCCTCGCCTAATATTCACAGCTTTCGTTGATAGTGTTCATGAGGTTGCTAGGGCAATCACCTGTTACGTTTTTCCTCTCTCCTTGGTTACCTGTCATGTAGCTTTTTGTACGTGCAAAGAAAGAGAAAGATCTTAGGGTTTGTGAGGTTACTGACTCACGTTAGCTATAGATCTAAAGGAAACTAAAAAATTAACTAAGAAATACCCACAAACGGTGCCAAACTGTTTGGCCAAAAATATAGATCTTGGTTCAACCAGTTAGATTTATATAAAGAAGAGTTACTCTTAGTTAAAAATAATATCCTAGAGATAAATCTATCGGTGTTGTGACAAATAACTAGTGTATTTGTCCGAACGGCAACGAATATAAGCAATAATAACAGTATTCAAATAATCCAAAAAGATGGAATATGACATTAAATAGTAATAAATGGAAATAAATGACATTTAAATAAATAAAATGTGTGAGTCACCCGAAAAGGGATGAGATCAGTGGATATTCTTTCTGACAATGACGAATGATTGATAAGCCTTGACCACTTAGGTTGTTCGTGGATCCGGTGGAAATGCTAGACAAGAATCTTAGTAAAAAAGTTATTTTATATGCTTGCAATGAGACCAGATTCTCTCTATAAAGTCAATGTGTTGTTTTACAAATGAATATCTGATGTCCCCTATCTTTGTGTCTCCTTTTATTAATATTCTTAGAAACCCTAATAGTACAAGTACAGAGAATATCCACTAAAATATTCTCTTTTGTGGTATATCTTTAAACTAGCCGTTATAACTTTGTCAAGAATATTCGACCTCGACCTTAATCTTTGATGACTCCTCGACCTTAATCCTTGCTGACTCTTCGACCGCAACCTTCATTGTTTCTAGAGCCACTTTGATCGTGGGCAGTTCTCTATTAGAGCCGCATTGATGACACATGGCGGCCAATGAATACCTCATTAATGCTAACACAACTTAATTATATTAGAGATAATTTTTGACCCATTATACAAGTTATGCAATATTATATACGGAGATCAAAATACCAACCAAACATTATATAAGTTGTGGAAGATTTTAAACGAAAATTAAAATACCAACCAAACATTGGAATAAGTTATATTGGATTTACATTAGTTATATATGGATTAACTCTTTTTGAATGCCCGCCAAACGGCCCCTAACAAACCAAGTTTTACAAATATGTTGAAAATGATGTTCCCTCCGTTTCAATTTACATAGTTTGACTCTTACACAAAATTTAAAAAAGAACAAAAGCTTTTGAAATGTAATTTTTTTAAACACATCTGTACACAAACCGTAGAGTAGCCTTTCCTAAACGTTAGTATGATTATAATTTTTTTATTTATTAATTGAATAAATTTAAATTAATTTTAAATATAAAAATTGATTATTTTTTAAATCAACTAATAAAAATTAATATCCTATAAATGAAATTGAATGAATAGTAATTATACATCTATTATATAGAAAAGCCAAGTGTGGTCGATCAATGGCAGAACTGTAATTACCTCAATTATGCAAGGTTAAATTGGTAAGATGGATAAAAATGAAATGTTTTACGTGTCGATTGCTTGCTCACTTCAGGTTCCATTCCAACACACTCACGATAGGTCTAGAAACATCAGTTCTTTCATCTCTTTTCACAGAGAAATGGTTCCCCAATATTTTGCTCGAATCCTCTTCATCTTCGTAATTGGGTGGCAATTACTGATGGAATTCGAGCCTCTTTGGTTGTAGTTTCAGTTGAATTCCAACATTTAATTGTTCTTGAATGAAGGTTTCTCCATAAAGATGCCCTTTTGTCATTCTTGCCGTGTAAGCTTAAAACACATGTTCGTACTTCTATTTCCCTTATTCCGATTTGGAATATCTCTTTATTTGCTTTTGTACGTTTGAGAATTGTATTTGCAATTGTCTTTTGGAGTTCAATTATGATTTTCTTTTTCGTTGGAGCTTTTGAATTGTATTTTTTTTTTTTTCCAAAATTTTTGTTTGTGTGTGGGGTTTTATGTGTTCCAGAAATTTGTAGGGATGAGAGGTCCTCTTAAGGGTTTATCGAATTAGTTTTTCCTTAACAACTTTAACGGCTCTTTAATTGCATCTGAATTATCAAAGTGAGGTTCTTGAATTGCTTTGCTAGCTCTTTCATTTTGTCTTGTAGTTTTGTAATATCCATTTTTTAAGTATTTCCTCAGGGATTAGTTATTGTTGCTATCGGGTTTCTTATCTCTTTCTTGATTTATTGACAGGTGAAACCTTAAGTCGGCTCTAAAAAACCAAAATATATGATTGAATTTCATCCTAAAGATTTACCTTTTCGTCCGCTAAGTTACTTAATATCATATCCTTACTTTTGAAGCCCTCAATCAAGCTTTATATGCCTTTGAGATTCTGATGCTTTTACATATAATGTAAATGAATAGTTTGGACATATTTGTGAAAAATGATAACCAAACATGATCTCTTAGTCATAGAGGATCATCAAAGAGTTTCATTTCATTTAGACAAGTCACTTGTATCTGTTTTAGTTATACTGGAGGTTGGAGATTCCCTACCAATAAAATGGCATATTTATGTATGTCATGTGAGTTAGAATTCAAAGAAGATTCTATAGATACTCATATTAAGCAGTTATATTTGAGCGATGTATGCGAATCATTCCTTTCATTTGATAGTAAGTAGAAAGCGATGTAGGCGAATCATTTCACTAGACCCAAGTGAGCTACATTTGACCTAAAAATGCATAAGATTTTGATCATCTCAATTTTACTCAACATTTATTATTTTATTTTTTCCTTGTCAGCTTTGTCATGATAAGACGAAATATTTATATTAAGTTGCATCTTCTTTTTTAATTTCGTTTCTCTTTTTTCCTGTCTTTTTATGTTGTAATAATATGTTGGTGAATGTGTTGTTGATTTATATTTTTATTTTTTTAAGCAGTGTCAGTATCCTTCATAATAAATTAGAGGATTGTTGAGATTAGTTGGATGTAAGGATGATCTTACAACTTGGCATGCCACGATGAAAATAAAATAATGAATGTTGAAGTATTCTAGGAAATGTTGATATTTTTTATTTGAGGTTGATGTTTAAATTCGATATACCTTGATATGACGAAGTTCTATTTTAAATGGGTTCGTCAAGTAGGTACATGTTTGAGTCTCCTCAGTTATCTTGGAATTTGTCGTATAAGAACATATGGATCACTTTAAAGTTAGTTTGGAAGTTCAATTGAATTGAGAGAAATTGCTTTAATTACTAGGAGAAGTTTAATTTTGAAGGACCATTTGGACAAAGAATATTTGCTTTAGTGTTAAGTATGGAACAAAAAAATTATTAAACACAAAACAAAGTCTTTAATTAAGTAAGTAAATCATGTCTTCTTTTTGAAGTACAATCCGTCAGTTTAATATTTTTCTTCACTTTGAAGGGGTGGCTTGGAGTAATGATAAAAGTGTCCCCGTGTGACCTATAGAGTAGGGGTTCGAGCCATGAAATCACTCATTGATGCTTGCATCAGGGTAGATTGCCTACATCACACTCCTTGGGGGTGCGACTTTTCTCCAAACACTGCATGAACGCAGGATGCGTAGTGCACTCAGCTGTCCGTAGATGCCAAAAGATATAAGTTAGCCTCAGTTGAAGAGGAAATGACTGCTTCTGGTAAAATTACCTCTATATTTTGCTAAAGTTTTGAGATTGTTCCGATGTTAACCTTTAACTTTAGATGCCGAGAATTTGTATCTTCGTCTCAAATAAGAAGACATGAATTATTCCCCTTTTTTAAGGAAAACAATAACTGAGACATGACTTATTCTACTAGAAAAACCTCTACTTCTTCCTAGTTGTGAGAATTTTCTAATTACTTATATTTTGACTTGGCCTAGGAAGAAATTTTACATTCTTTTTCGTGTAAAATCTAATGTTACATTGATATATCTTGAGCTAGGTTTCAATGTGGTAATGTATTTTAGGTATTCCTTCATTTTGAAGATTCTATTAACTGATCATATTTTGCAAACTACGTTAGATGAGTGCCCCACAAAAGGGGCAAAAGCTTTATCACTTTTTTATGAATTATACATATTGTTCCAATAGCTGGTACATCACCTTTTACTTATGTAATGTTCTTGCCCTATGTCAACTACATTTTATCTCCTCTCAGAAATTGTGAGTTCAAAATAAATTACTTTCAAGAGCAGTTTGTAAAATGACAAACACGTTAACTACTATGTTTGGTCATCACTTGTAAATGGTTGCTTAGAATACAAGTCGAAGAAGATACAAAAAGGAGTTGCTAATTTTTTTTGTTGGAATGTCAAGTGTTTTTGGAAAGTGCAAGAAATATAGGGAGCACCATTATTTCTAAGTGTTGCTTTATTCTTTGAGTGTTGAGTTTCTTTAGTCTTTTCTGGTTCTTTAAATTGTATCTATAAAATTATTGATAAACTTCGACTCATTACTATTTCAATTTACATTATATTTGTTTCATGTTTCAGATATCCATTTTTTTGGCAAAGTTATGACTCAAGATATTTTTTCCAACACAATGTATGTTCGTGCATTAATATACACTGTATGGGAGCATTTATACAACTCTATCTATGCTGAGAAGCCCTTTTGAAATAGGATTAGTGCATCAAAATTGGCCAAATAATAGCCTTATCAACTGTTGTAGTGGCTTAAATAGGTGGCCATTGATGCATTTAACATTGGTGTGCATGGTAAATGGGGTGGAGTAGGAAGTGAACTTTGTTTCTTATTAGCTCTGCGAGTGTTGTCTCTTTATTAGCGCATAATTCCTCAAAGAAATCCCATATTTGTTAAAGTTCAACTCTTGAAAATAAATGTCGTATCTCTTCTAAATCTCCCATAAGTAAAGATAGATATTTGCTTATTAGTGTTTGATTATCAACCGTTTCAAGAATTTTATGACATGGTTTTCTGTTCAACTTAATTTTTTGCATAATGGATAATTGTTCGAACAATCCAATATCACTTCTATGTATTGTGCTATTTTATCATATCTGGATTTACATGGCTACATACTAGCTTTATTGGAATGTATCAAAATTTCAGGAATCAAATATGTTGGTCCCGTGCTGCAGCACTAGGGGTGTTTGTTGGTCGGTACGATACGGTATTTAGATATTTCGGTTCTGTATTTTCGGTATTCGGTTTCTTAAAATGCTATACCAATATCGTACCTATCACGATCCAAATGCCTAACCCACGGGATCGTGATGGGGCCTAACACCATACTTACTAGGCAAGCCAATGTTAAAGGGATTCAGCATTAAAAACATAACACTAGGTCTAATATTACCCAATAAATAAATTCAGGATAAGGTGTGAAATAATAAAACGAAACTCGAAGTTACTACAAATATCTAGCTACTCAGGATTTGGTGCCATAATTCACGAACTACTAAAGAATACTACAAGTATTTGGTTGAAAGAAATATATATCTGTTTTTGAATGAAATAAAACAGCAATCCAAATAATGTAGAGAAGACTCCAGGAGTCTGCGGACGCCAGCAGATCTACCTCATGTCTCCGTACGAATGCTCTACTACTACTCGATAACTCAACTCTGGCCGGAACCTGGATCTGCACAAGAAGTGTAGAGTGCAGTATCAGTACAACCGACCCCATGTACTGGTAAGTGCCGAGCCTAACCTCGACGAAATAGTGACGAGGCTAAGGCGGGGCCTTTATAACATAACCTGGATACAATATGTAATAAAGCAAGAAGGGAATAATAAACTAATTAAACAGTAACTTGCAACAATTAATAAAACAACTCGGTTAACTTTTTTCAAATCTCAACTATAACTAATCATCACGAAAATTTCCAAGTTTCAATTTAAAATAACGGTAAAAGCAGAGTATGAGAATAATAGAATAAACCTGTAAGTTTTCCAGTCTTTATCATATAATCAGTAAAACATGAATATCCTCCCTTATTGCTCCTTGTTGCGGCGCGAAACCCGCTCCCACCTGTCCACCCTTATTGCTCCTCCTTATATATATATTACCCTTATTTCTCCTGTTGCGGCATGCAACCTGATCCCACATGTCCACCCTTATCACTCATTGTTGTGGTGTGCAACTGATCACGCCCACTTATGCCTTATAAAAAAGACTAAGCGGTCGTTGCAAATATAATCCAGTTTACAAGTCCGAAGTCGAATCCCACAGAAAACTAAAGTTTCGCTATAATTGTTCAATATTGCTAAGAAACACAAGTTCAAACAATTTCTTAATGATTATAATATTTATTTCCAACTAATTAAGTAACAACTATTATAAAGCAGTAAAATTATCAACTAACAAGGATGAAATTTGAGACAGAACTAAGGAGGTCTAGAGTTAATTTCCCCTATTGATGGAATCCCTTCCTGCTATGTTTCATATAAATTTGCCTAATCTTCTCTATCGACCATGAGCACTATTACTACCGTAAATCTCTACCGAGTAATTACGACAATTTACTAGACATACTCTCCCGAGTTACGCTAGTTGGCTTTAATTACAGCTCACTTAGATTGCACCCAAGGTTTCGTTATCCCTAATCCCACCTTTAAACCCTCGGTTATTGATTCCTCATATACTTTGGGAGTGGTGTTGTTCTACAACTACCTAAATATGCACTCTCTCTCGAGTAATATATACTACATAGACACAGCTAATTGAGGATCCTTTCAATTAACTACAACAAGAACTTAGTTGAACAAATAGAGATTAAACTTTGGCAAATCTATATTAACATAGCAAGAATTTCATCCTTCAATATGTTCCATCAAAACCCTAGATAACAACTTAGCTATTCATAATAGTATATAAAAATACAATACTAAAAGTCATAACCAACAATGAAAAAAATAGGAAGAGGAAGGAAAAACTCGTAGAAGAATTCCTCGCCTTACTCTTATTATGTCTCTGCCTCCTTAGGTTGAATATGTGTCAAAAGTATGTCCAACCTCTTCAAAATACCATTTTTCCATGTATATATACCAAGTACGGTCGGACCCAAACAATTATACCTTCTCTAATGCGAAAAAGGACACTTTTCCCAGGAAAGACGTGCGCGGGCGATCCAACCGCGCTCAGGCCGCGCATATTGACAAGTATTCTGCCCCATTTGCGCGGTTAGTGCGCGGCCGTGCACTTGCCGCGCACTTTTCACCCATTTCCATTTGGAATTTGGAAAAACGTAAAGCATGAAAGTTATATCCCTTTGAGTTAGATTTCCAACCATATATTATATAGCCCAAATAGAGTTCGGAGCAAAGAGTTATGTCTATTTTACTAAACAGTACGCAATATGCCTACTCGAGTCTTCGTTTGTTCTTAACTAAGGGTGTTAACCGGGTGGGTCGGGTTGGGTTGGAAAGTTATTGAATCGTACCGGTAGGGGTACTGGGCCGGTTATGGGTTATGCTTAACGGGTTTAACGGGTTTGGGTTAATCCGGATAAAAACTAAACGTATGGGTTATGGGTTTACCGGGCCGGGTTACAACAAAATATTTTTTTTTATAATTTTTTTTGTATTTGTTATAACTATCGTAAAAATATAAACAAAAAAATAAACTTATAAAAATAGTATTTGAATAAAGGATGCAAAGACTTTAAAATTCTTATATTTGAATATATAA